>JAJKFI010000045.1:3348198-3363061 GCA_029204185.1 Lerista edwardsae
TGTGTGTGTGTGTGTGTGTGTGTGTGTGTGTGTGTGTGTGTGTGTGTAAATAAAATAAATATGGGCCTAATCCTAATGGATTTAGTGCAGGCAGTCCGAGCATATCGCCGGCACTTCTGTTGTAAATGGTGCCATAAGGCATGTCCAGCACCTGCGGTAAGTCTTTACTGCTGGGTCTTGGCCAACGGCAGCCCAACGCTGGGTCCCACTGCCTAGAGGCTGCAACATGGTGCTGGCAAGCAGTAAGTGTGGCACTTGCCAGTGTTGTGCCAATTGCAGGTGGGGCGGGAGGGTGGAACTGGGTGGGGGAGGGGCAGAGCAGGGGTAGGACTGCCAACCATCTTTGGCCTGACATGGAGACCTTTACATCTGTGCCAGCAAAATAGCTGGCACGAACATGAGGAAGCCCATAGGAGGCCCTGTGCCCTTTCTCTGGGGAAGGGGATGAACCTCTCTTCCTGCGAGAAGCCTCTGGTGACTGCCTAGCTCCAGTAGGATGCCGTGGTAACCACTTGGGTACCGCTACTCCTATGGGCACACAGGCAGCATAAGATTGGGCAGCCCATCTGTAACGTTTTCTACCAAAGTTGGCTTTTTATTTGGGGAAGATGTCACTTTAAAAAAAAAAAAAACCAAACCCTTCAGCAGTTTTCCACAGATGAACAACCCTATGTTCACAGATCTAGTGATAGGATGTAAAATGGGTTGAAATCACCTAGGAAAAGATATTCTGGTTTCATAGCAAAAACATGCTCAGTGACAGCATCCATTAAAAAAAATTCAAATATGCAGTGCACTCTTAAACATGTTTAGTCAAAACTACACCCCCTTCTGTGATAAATGTGTCTATACTGAACATTATTTAAGATTGTGGAATTATTAGAAGACCAATTGAAAATTCCTGTTATCTTCTCAAATCTTGTTCCTCATTAAAAAGGCAAACAAGTTTGATGGACTGACTTGCACTGAAATGTCCTGCTGTATCATTTCTGTTTTGTTCTAGCATACAAACGGATGCATGAAAAAGACACTTAAAACACGTGTACAACAAAAGGCTGTGTAAAACGACCAGTTGCATGAACGTGTAAAACGACCACTCAAGCCAATGATTGGCCAAGATTCGTAGTTTCTGGTCAGATCTCTGCTTGTCACAGCTCAGACGGTCTCTGCGCACAACCAGTTTTGGAATTCATCTCCAAATTCAAAGAGAGATGGAAAGACATGGAGTGCCTTTCACAGTGGCCAGCAGCAATCCGAACCCAGCCATTTAAGTTCAGAAGCAGCAAGGGTTTTTTTTCCCTTCCTTTAGGGGATGGGGAGGCGTAGTAGTCTGTTCTTCTGAATGGAAGAATGTCTCCCATCTTGATCTGAGTTCAAAGTTGGTCTTTCGCTTCTATATCTTTCTGCATCTGATCTTGGGCAATTATCTAGCTACCCCACATAACAAATTAAAGCAGATTTACATTCCATTCATGTCCTTGAAAAAGACCAGTATGTAGATGCACAAAGAGATTCCACTTATCATGCAAAGATGTTTATGTTCATTTGTCGCTGGCATTTTATCTCGGGTGCAGCTCAGCACATACAAAGCAGGTAGAAAAGAACGAAAAAAGCCATCCTTAGTCTTTTCCCCTGACAAGTATCTAATAGACTAGCAGTAGCGGTAAGTGCCAGTGGCCTTGGCTCTGAATTGAAATGTCAGAAGTGCTGCTATAATATAGCGTATATCAGTTCCGACACTTCAGAGCATGAAACCTGAGAGCTGTCGTTGTAACAAGATGCTTCAACATTTGTCAGCATATATACAGGGAGAGAGAAGCAAAATTCCAATGGCACAAAAATATTAAGAATCATTCCATCAGGGGATTTTTTCTCTCTACCATATATTAGATTTTTCATAGGTCACAAAGTTAGCCATACTGATGGTGACATAGAGGACAAAAGTTGAGACAGGTCTGAATCTACCTATCGGTTAAGACAACCATTTTCAACCACTGTGCTATGGCACATTGGTGTGCCAGAAACGGTTCACAAGCGTGCTGAGACAATTTGGGGCTAAGTCATTTATTAGTAAGGCTGATGCAGGATGTGAGCGTCAGTCCCCACTCCTGCAGCATGGTGTGCTTTGGTAATTGTCAAAAAACGGATGGTGTGCCTTAAGAATTTTAGTGCTTTGTCAGTGTGCCATGAGATAAAAAAGGTTGCAAATCACTGTGTTAAGATCTTTGGGCTCTGCCCTGCCTGCTAACATTAAGGAAGGCCTGTTTGGCATGAACACGGCACAGAGTCTTTTCTGTGATCAGCCCTCTGGATGTGGAGCTCTCTGCCTTAGGGAGTTTTCAAGACTCTCTTTCATTCTTTTAAAATGTGCTCAAACACATTTGTTCTGCCTAATGATTGGCATGTGAAATATTCAGGCTACTACTGCAATTGAACTATATTGTTTTGCCTCTCAATCCTATTGTCAGTGGTTGCACTGGAATGTATTGCAAATTGTTTTCATGTTTTTATGTTCTGGTTATGTCCTTGGAAAAGTAGGCTAGGAATGAATGAATAGAGGCATAGGGAGGGTGCGGCAGAGAGAGGCGGGTGCGGCCGGCACTGGTTGTGGCAGGGCCCAGCAGCACAGAAAAACTCACATGCTCTTCAGCCCCCCCCCCCACATTCCCTTGCACTTAGATTGCTCCTAGATGGAGCAATTTGGTCGCAGGGAGATGTGGCTGGGAGATGTGGCTATCAGCTGAGAATGGCTCTGTGAATGAATGAATGAATGAATGAATGAATGAATGAATGAATGAGAAGGATGTTTCAGTAAAGTGTGTATAGGACTTTAGCCTGAAACAGAGTTTCTACAGAAATCCGGTGAGGCACCTCTGCCTCACCTTCTGCCCACACACTGCACACCGCTGCCTTAAATAAAAATATGTTCTTGTCATGTTGTGCATTTTAAGTATTCATTTCCACTGCATTCAACAACACCCAGCCCTAGCTGGGGAAAAGACTCAGATAGCCAAAAATTTCCATAAATGAATAGATTTGGAAAGCTGAACTGAATGGGAGAAACACGCAGAAGAATGTGCCAGAATCTACACATTTAGAGATACATTGATTTAGTACAAAAGTAATGACTAAGGATGCCATTTTGTCTGTGCCTGAGCAGATTTTGCACATCCTGTTCATGACTGTTAACGTGCTTTGTTTCCTAGTAATGCACAGTGGTTTTGCACAGTTGGTGTCAAGCCTAGATTATGCCAACCACCTTGGACTATTCTGGAACAAATTGCCCACACCTGTCCTCACTTGATCATTGTCCTGGCAGCTGTTTGCTAAATGGTTGGCGAATACACAGAGCAGGAAATTGGCTCTTGATGAGCTCCATAATGGGCTAATCCAGAACTGATTACAGTGAGAAGTAGGAAACAATTACTTTGTAAATCTTAAGTGCCAGCTCGACTCTCTGCAGGTCAATATTACATGTACTAAATTCAGGTTTAAAAAAATATAATTATCTGCATCAGTAAACATCAAGGTTGAGCAGAAGTTGCATCTGCAGCATCTATATCTGACTACTAGATATAGGATCAGAAAGGGCAATTGCTTTCATATTTCCATACTCCTTGCAGATGAAAAAAGTTATTGTTGTGGGTTTAATCTTCAAAGTATGGCTGCCATAGCTAGTGATGTAATTGTTCGCACTCAAACATGAACAAAAGACCGGGTAAGAGACAGAGAGATGGAAAATGAGCATCTGAAGCTGTAGCAATGCATTATTGTCACAGGACTTCAATGTCTGCGATGTCTTCATTGTACGCTCACAAATGCTCATTTCTTATCCAAGGGCAAAGATTATTATTAAACTGAAAAGTGGCACCGAACTAACCCATTTTTATGACAATGACTGTAATAAGGACAGAGGAAAACATAACCTTTTTCATCCTTGGACTGACAGTCAGATGAAAAATGCATTCAAAAAGAAAGCCCTGGACTCTGATAAAAATTATGACAAAGAAAAACATTGTGGTATTAACCTAGTTTCAGCAGCTTCACAGTCTCATGATACTCTCCTTAGGTGCTGGACCTCAGACATCCAAGAAACTAATTTATTTTGTTAGCTGCCCGATGCTGCAGTTTCAAAGTTTCAAAGAAAATTTCTAAAGGGACTGTGGGTGTTAAAAGGTGTTATAGAAAGATAACCCATGTCCAAAGTTCTCTTCCTGCCCAAACTGATCAGCCTCTTTGTTCCGTTTTCTTGCCTGTCGTTATTTATTATCCACTTACAAGTCAAGGTGCCATACACAGATCTGATTTTTGTATGGCACCCCATAAATGATTAAAAGGTATCATACAAAGGAAAATCTACCCAATCCTGCCAAGGCTAATTGACCCAACTTTCCAGCAGTGATGCAGACTCAATGCAGCCCCAAAGTAAGGAAACAAATGCTCACTTGCCTTGAAGAGGCTTCCATGACTGACCCTCCACTGCAAGATGCAGCACGTGCCCTATTGGCATGGCTGCATCAGTGCTAGTAAGGACTGGGCTTGGGCTGTAACAGTATCTCTGTCTTGTTTGAATTTAATGTCATAAGAACATAAGAACATAAGAAGAGCCCTGCTGGATCAGGCCAAAGGCCCATCTAGTCCAGCTTCCTGTATCTCACAGCGGCCCCACCAGGTGCCCCTCGGAGGAATGAGACAAGATGCTTGGATCCTGTTGCCACTCCCTTGCACCCAGTACTCTGAAGTAGCCTACTACTAATGTAAGAAGGTTAGTCTTTGTCCATCCTATCCTTGACCCATCTCTGAAGGCATTTAGAAAGTTCTGTCTTAGCTAAAGATGGAAATGAGAGGTAGAGCTGGGTGTCACTCACAATTGATGACACCCAGTTGCCCAAAGTTCAAGTGACTTCCCCCACCAGTTTCATGTAGATGTCAGAAAACATGAGAAAGAAGATGCAACTCCAATGGGTAGAATAAACCAACAGCCAAGGTGTCTAACAGGAGCCCCCATCCCAGTACCAATGTCTTAGAATCTACCTTCTAGGAAGGACCAGATCCACCATAAAATAATGCCCACAAACCCAATCTCAGCAAGGTGATCCAGAAGGATAACATCATTGATGGTACTGAGAACCACTGACAGTTCCAGAGAAACAGCAGAGACTCCCTCTATCTAATTCAGACCATTTCTGTCCCAAAGCATGACCTGGCCAGACTGAAAAGGGTCTAAATTTCTAGATTTCATCTAGAAATCCTGGAGTTGGGTCACCACAACATGAGCACTATGCTCAAAAATAGTAAACTGGAGATAGGCCAATAGTTGTCTAACACAGAAAGGTTCAGGAATATCTGCCATTTTAAGGCCAGGTTGAAATTGTCCTATGAACCAAAGAACAGTTAGGGCGTAATCTTGATCAACTCTCCAGCACTGACATAGCATTGCCAATGGGGCATGTTCTGTATTCTGCAGTGGAGTAGTAGTCACAGAGATCTCCTCAAGGTAATGGAATGTTTATTGCCTGACCTCAGAGCTGCATTGCCCTTACCCCAGGGCTGGAAAGTTGGCTAGGAATGTGCCCTTAATTACTTTTAAATGTGCTTTTAAAAGCCAGGAAAGACAACAATTGAGAGTACATATGTATTTTGAATTTTTTTTATTTTATTGTATAGATAAAGGGTAGGAATGTACAAACATAAGGAAGGGTAGGGAAATGAGAGGTATTGTTCGGGGTTCACACATAAGGTTACTGAACCAGAAATACTATTTTACGTCTAGAATACAATTATTCTTCTATTATTAATTTCAATACAACAATAATTCTCTTCTTTAAGAATCTTCTTACAATTTACTTTCTCTTCTCTGTCCAATCATAAAACAGTTCCCATATCATCTGTACTTTATTTACATTGCCTTCCTTTAACCTTTGTTAAAATATCCATTTCAGCAGTTTCAAATAGCTTCACCTCGCATGGTGTCTCTATACTCTTCCACACTTGTGCAAATATAATTCTAGCTGCTGTTATTATCTGTATTGTAAGATGTTTATCTTTGTTTTGTATTTCATTCGTGATGTTGAGAAGGAATAATTCTGGTCTAAATGATACAGAGCTATTCAGGATTTTATGTATATTTTTTCAATATTCTTTCGCTTTTGCACAAGTCCACCACATATGATAAAAGGTCCCATTCTGTTCTTTACATTTCCAACGTTGATTTGAGGTCTCTTTATACATTTTTGCTATCTTACCTGGGGATGAATGCCACCTATAAAACATTTTATATATGTTTTCTTGAAAAGATGTTGATTTAGTTTGTTTTCCAAATTTGCTCCCAGTCCTCTAGGTTAATTGAATATCCAAAATTTTTGGACCAGCGTATCATTGTTTCTTTTACCGTTTCCTCTTCCATTCTTCTTTTTAGTAGATATTAATACATTTTCTTAATATATTTCTCTTCGCTTTGTAAAAATATTTTATCAAAGTCTATATCTGTTTCTTCAAATCCTATTTTCTTATCTTCATTGAATCTTGTTTTGATTTGAACTTCCGACCAACAATTGAGAGTACATATGGGCAGTCTCACACTTCTAAGTATCCTGTCCACATCCTCAGGCCAAACAAGCTGCAAAAAGTCTAAAATTATAAGTCAAACTGTTGTAGTAGGAAAATCTATAAAAGAGTCAAGATGCTGCCTAAAAGGTGGCAGTTAGTGTGCAATTGTGTCGACAAAATAGGTTGCACGTTGGCCACAGCATGTTGTTGAGAAATTCACCCATTCCTTTGCAGGCCCAGATTTGGTAGAACCTGAACAACATGAAAACATTCCACTGGCCAACTCTATGTAGACACAACTGTAGCAGTAGATACATGCTTTCTTTGCTGCCATCACTGCCACTACTTAGTCCCTAAAATTGGGTCCAACCCATGTTGAGCTGAACTTGTGAGTTGTCACCACCATTGACAGGTTTCACGCACCAACAGCCCAATCCTATATTCAGTTGGTTTACAGTGTGCAGTTGCACTGTCATGGTCTCTGCTGCATGCTGTGGGTCGGAAGGAGACAATGCTGTGATAGAGAGGTAAGTAAATGAATATTCTTACTTACCTACACTGCCTACACTTACCATGGAGCCCAGTGGGCCTATGTGGAACTGCATTAGCCCTTTAGCTGGTGTAAGTCCGAATGGACACAAGGGGAGTTGTCAAGGCCTGGAAGGGGCATTGGATATTGGTGCTACTGCTGCTACCAATTTCCTCCCCCTGCCCTCCCTCAAGATGTTCCCGATCAGCCCTGATCCTCCACCCCCATGCCCTGATCTTCTGCCTCCCTGCTCATAGCCCACCTATGCAGCCAACCTACCAGTTCCAGCAGTGGCTGGGCACTCCAGTGGCATGCATGCATGCATGCATAATTGCCAGCATTCCACATTCAGCATACTGTCACTGAGGCTGATGTCCAGGCCTTTCATCAATGGAATGTGAGTTCCATCAGTGGAAAGCCCGGATAAAATTGAGCTGTAAGTGTTCACTGTAACATTTGAAGAGTTCTGTAAAGGTGCTTTGCAAGAAATAAGTAATGGAAAGTGAAACGAAAGCTAATAGCATGATTTTTTCATTGTCTGCTACAGAAAATCTACAAAGAGTATTGCAGAGGCGAAGGGCTTCTCCTGCAGAGGGATTGTCAGTCATACCAGAATACAAAGAATAATCACGTTGCATTCGATTCTTGCCTAACAAAGATGGAAACTTTTACTTATTTTAATTCAGTAGCACAACTGGAAAAATTCTCCCAGCATGTCCTTGACTTTAAACAAAACCATTGATCACGCAAATCAGCATGCAGATCCTGCTTCGAGGTTCTGCTTGATCTCAAAGCAGCTACAATCACACATAGGTGATGTCTATTTCTTTTACAGAGAGACTCCACTATTGTCCTCCTTGCCTTTGTTATATTGAAATTAAACAATTAGCTTAGCAGCATCATATTCAGAAATGTGTTTCTGCTAGTCATGGCCCATACCTGAGAAATAAGGGAGGTTGGCACTGAGGAGCCCATATTCGCGTTGGGGCTGATGCTTAAAAAGAAATTCCATGATCCTTGCACAGTAATTCTATGGTCCTAGAAAAGCTTTCTTGAATAAAGAACCTTCCTATGGGGTTGCAAGTGATTTCAACCACACACAGTAGAACTCCACTTTTTCATAGGTTCCATTAGCAGGGCTGAAATTGCTGCAGCCAAATGGTTTCACACAAACAACGTCCCATGTGGAACTCTGACCACGTGGTTTCATTTTCAATTACCTCCCATGCCACCAGTAAGAATATTAAATGGGCTACAGACCCATCGCGTATGCATTACGCTTTGCTGATACTGAACAACAATTTGTCTGCAAATTTGATTCTATTAATTTAGTTCTTCAGTTTCTTTCTCACTGCAGGTGGGCCATTAACTTAGTAGAGCTAAGACCTTAATATGCTCACCAATTACTGCTATTGGGAATGGACCACTTTTTTTTTTTCTTGTATACATTTGAACCTTGTGTATAGGTGCCCAGATGAAATGGATGAATTTTTGTGGCCTCTTAGTTCCACCGTTTGCCTGCAATCCTATACATATTTGCAATCCCATTTGCCTGGAAGTAAATCTCATTGATTTACTCATGGGATTTATTTACAACTAATACAAGGAAGACATACAAAGGACTGTATTCTTAGTAATTTATCAACCAACTAAGGATACCAATTCATGTTTCTGATAAGCCACAATACATCTGCTAGTCAGGTATTAGGATGCCACAAAAGTCATTGTGTTTGGTCACAAAATCAAGTGGCCAAAGAGATGCTCCTAATTCCTTTATAAATCCAGAAATGCTTTTGTTTTCTTTGTGCAAAGTACTATCACTACTTATGCTCTGGAAGTAGAACTAGGTTTGTTTGTGTTTGTGGCAGAGTAACCCCTCTAGAACAGCCCACAACAATCAGTTTTTCACTTTTGAAACCCTTAGATCAGTGGTGTCATCCAAATGATTTAGGAACAGGTACTCACTTTTGATTGGCACTTGTCGGGGTCCGCCCATTGGAAGTGACATCATAAGCGGGAAGTGATGTCGTGGCAGGAAGTGAGGTCATAGCCGGAAGTGATGTCATGACAGGAAGTGAGGTCATAGCCGGAAGGGATGTCATGATTGTTGCCATGGATGTGATCGTGTTTGTAAGAACTTCAGCTTCTGGTTAGTGTTGATTTAACTTCTATTGCTTTGCTTTCTAGAGATGTGTATATACATATTTTGCTTCAACTGTTCCCTGGTTAAATAGCAGGCTAGACTGTACTAGATTGTGAGCCCTTTTGGGACAGGGAGCCATTTAACTTTAATGTTAAATGCAAGGAGCCGGCAAGGAGCAGGAGGGGGAATGGGCGCCCACCAGGCCGCGCAACCACGTGGGCACCCGACCGAGCGCCAGGCCGGCCGGCAAGGAGCAGGAGGGGGAACGGGTGACCAAAAAAAGACCGCGTGGGGGCTGGGGCTGGGGGGAGGCTGCAGGAGGAACCGGGATGCTGGTTCTGCATGGCTGGAGGGAGCGGGAGCCCCAGGCAGCCTACCTTCTCACGCTTGCTGCCTTATTCCCAGGTCTCCCTCGCTGCTGCCGCTGCTGCCGCTGCTGCTGCTACTGCCGCCACCACCACACTGCCTGCCTGCCTGCCTCCTCCTCACAGAAAGTGCAGGCAACGGCTGTGGGCGTGCAGTACGCATGCGCAGCTGCTGAGCCAACCAGCCGACGGGGCCAGCTTCGAGTGGGCGGGGCCAGCTCAACTTCTAGGAACAGGTACTCACGTGGTGGTGCGTAGTGGGTGCGTGACGTCACTGCCTTAGATGTTTCTGTATGCAAATGTGAATATTAATCAGGAATATGTAATAGAACGTAGGGCACAATGCTAACCTGGAGTTTGGCCAGCACAGTTAGGCCAGCAAAGTTTGGCAGGCACAAGGGCCACCGTAAAGAGCGTTAGAACCACTCTTGGAGTCAGCACACATCTGTGTGCTGGCCTTTCTGACTGAGAGAGTGGTCCAAAAATACCTTACCATGTTTTTTGCACTGTGGGGCATCTGTGTGTTTCCTTTTAGGTATTGAAAATTTGGGTATTGCTAATTCCCCCCAAACCTGAGGGGTGTGTGTGTGTGTGTGTGTGTGTGTGTGTGTGTGTGTGAGAGAGAGAGAGAGAGAGAGAGATGTGTAGGAAGTCACATGTTCATGTTTAGGAGTAGTGTTTGCCAATGACACTACCATTCTCCTCTCCTTCACACTTCCTATTGTCCTTTTCCAATCCAGGGATTGGGAACAGCATGTGCTGACACATTATCAAGGAAGTGGGAGCAGCATTTGACATGCCTTTTCAGGTACTGGCTGGTTGTGGGCTGGCCCTGGATTCTGATGAAAACCTTTCCAAGCATTTTCTTTTGTTTGGAGTTGTAAATTGGATTTCATGGCCCTATAAGCCTTACCAGTTTGTGTACTACTTTATTGGTTTCATCATCAAACTCATTGGATTACATACATGAGTAAAGTATACATTCTTTGGTCTGCTGTCTGTAACAGAGATCTAAATTTCCATTAACAGATTTCTAGAGTGGAAAAAGCTGTTGACTAACGGTTGAAAAAATGCCTACATTGATTTCTCGGTTTGAGTAAAACATCTGTGGCTAAATAATACAAAAAAAATAAAAATCCAGCAAATCTAATATTTTAGATTGAGAAGGAAGGCATCTAGCTACTGGAGAAAGATAATTTGAAAAGAAAAAAACCCTAAGTGCTTCTGTCTGTGTCAATCATATACTGTATTACAAAACAACAACAACAGATTTTAATGCTCTCATTTTTCATCCCTGCGGTTTGTGTCCTGTAATAATGAAATCCTATCTCTGTAATATTGCCAACAGTATTTTTTTCCCTTCCTATGAAATTTAAGGCGACAAGAACATGATACTTGACCACATTCTGTAATAGGTAAATCTAAACAAATTGCCTTCATCTGAACATAGACATTCCTCAACAGATATGTAGAATTGTGAAGCCGGCCCATGAAACAAGCTGAAACTATGCCGGTGTGGCTCGGGCATACTTGTAAATGCAGAATGCAAATGTTTGAAAGCATTTTGATTTGTTCTAAGCAAACATGGACCGGGCGATGGAAATTTCAGTGCAAAACACCAGGGTATTTCCATTTGAGCATACAGCAGTTCAGTAAAGGATAAAATTGAATTTGTCTAGTACATTGCACCCGGTTTTGCTGTTAAAAGCAAACCTGAGAGACATACAAAGAAAGCCGTGTGATGGGGTGGGCATATGTCGGTACTAGCAAAGAAAGGCTTGCCTTGCAGAACAAACATTTAGCACACCATTAATGAAGAAAAATGGCTACGTGTCAGCTCATCAGAAGTTGCATGGCCCACTTGGTCTCATCTCTTGCTTTAGCAGCTGCAGTGCATTCTCATTTAACAGCTTCCAGTACTTCCCTCCACTGGTACTGTAGTATTGCTGCATAGTTCCCATTGTTAGAACTTTTAGGAAAACAACCTCTTATTGGGCCAGTTCGTGTAAACTCTCCTTCATGTTGTGACGTTAAGCCAGGGGCGTAGCTAAAGAAGTGCAGGGGAGGTGCAACTGCACCTTAGGGGCTTAGGGGGGCAACAAGGCTTCCAGAGCTCCTGTGTAACCAGGAGAGTGAGAGACTGCAGCCCTGGCAAAGCCCCACCCCCTGTAAACTCCCAGAGCACGTGCAGACCTCCAGAGCTCTTGCGCCACTACAGGGCTCTCAGGAGCACCACGTGGATTTGAACGAGGCTTGCAGAGAAACAGACTGGAGAAGTTGCAGGAGTTGCAGAAGTTGCACCTACAGAGATGGCTGAATTGACTCCATTAGTGCTACTACAAAGGTATAACACTCAGATTTCCTCCCTGGCGCCTCTGTTCTTGGCTACCTGTGAGGAAGCTGCATCAAAGATGGTTGCCCCATTATTTGTAAGGAAATCTTTCCTCCCTCTCCCCCCTCCGTTGGTTCTAACAGTGGTTATGGATTGGCTGCTCCATTTGTAAGGAGCTTTTCCTCCCACCCCCTTGTTCTACCAGTGATTTTGGAGTGGTTGCTCTGTTTGTAAGGAGCTCTTCCTTTCCTTCCTGCTAACCCACCCTCCATGTAGGTTCTGCGTGTTAATGTGATTTTTGACTGGGTGCTCTGACGTTTATAGGGAGAGAAAGAAATCAATGCACATCCACCCAGCTCTTGTGTAAAGAGAGAGAAAAAAGGTGTACACACTCAGTAGGACTTCTAAAGCATGCAACCATTTTGTTAATATTACAATTTATAGGAAACAAGAGAGAGAGAGAGAGAGAGAGAGAGAGAGAGAGAGAGAGAAAAACTCTTGGAAAAACTTTGTAGCTATTCTAAAAAAGGAAAAAAATTAAGTCTTTATAGAACCTCATCTGAGAAGAGAGAGCTCAAGTCTCTTTCTTTAATCTAATCTAAAGCACTCATTTCCCTTTCGCAAAGCCTGCATTTATGTGATCTTCTAAACTGTATCATCAGCCACCAATTAATAATTTCTTACCTTCCTTAGCTTCGGGGAAGAAGAGGCAGATGTATTATCGATCAAAATGTTAGCAAAGCATCATTTGGCCAGCAACACTTGAGTGGTGTTTCAGCTCTCTGCTTTCCAGCAGACTGGAAAGGTATCTTTTGGCAGTTTTGCAAGCTATCAGGACAGTAAGTAATGCTTTCTCCTTGGTACTTTTGGCCTTAAAAAGATGTAGTCAGACCAGAAGTATGCCCATCTTTCCTGGAAATCTTGCTTTTGTTAATGACTGCTAGAGAATATTTGTCCATGTGCAAATTGCCCCACAATTTGTTTTTTAACAAATGAGTAAGATGAGTTATGCTGTGCATTAATGAACACTTATTATAATGTACTCATATCTTCATACAGGAAAAGAAATATTATTCAGAATGTGGGTTAGGCAGTTGGTACACACATGGGCACTTTGCTGGCACATTCTCATCACAATTGCACTTTCATCAAAGGGCACTTTCAGTTGGGGTGTGTAGCCCAGGGTCAGACCTTGCTCACTCACTCTTTACAGGAAGTTCAGACAGAACCATCATCCATCCTCAATCTGTATGCTCTCTTCACATGCAGGGCCCATTGTATGGGCATGGTGCGACACTGGATCTTGCATTCTAGCACACAGCATGCTTTACAAGGGTCACAAAAGACAATGCATCATGCAGAGTAGCTGAGTAAGTCGGCACAAGGGGCAGGTGATGGGTGCAACAGTATGAGACAGGGAAGGTGGTGTGTTGAGGCTAGGAAGGGGGCAGTATCAAAATCAACAGCACCTTTGAAATCCTAGCTGCCTTCCCAGCTGCCTTCCCAGATCCACCTGAACTTGCACCAGCAAAATTCCTGGTGCAGGCCTGATTAGACCCACTCAGGGAGTGGAGGCTTATCCTGGGGCAAGGTAACACATTTTCTCTTACCCAGAGGAGACCTCTGGGACTACTGCCCATGCAGGAAACAGTGGTTTTAGATAGGATTTGGGTGTGAACAGAGAAAAAAAACTGACTTTTAAAAGAACTGTGCTAAAGCAGAACAATGATCACAGGTATGGATTGTCATTGCTCCACCATTTGCAAGATGTATGCTTGGAGACAACAGATTACTGGAGAAACAGGAAAAGTAAAATGTCCAGAGCCTAGCCCTATGCACATCAGAAGTAGCCCCATTAGAGTCAATTCCAGATAAGTATGACTAGTTTTGCAGCCAGACAGCCCAATCCACGGCACCAAAATGGTAACTGCTGGATCTTTTGGGAACTGAGATACAACTGAAGGTCTCTGGCGGCAAGGATCTCCTCAACTCTGTGCCCATATTTGAATGGGCACAGAGTTGAGGAGGCCCATGTTGTGCTACCCAACCAGGGTGGGGTTCAGGATTTGGTGTCAGAGGCTGCCGCCATCTCTACCAGCCTCCTGGGCCTGGTCTTCCCCTCCCTCCAAACACTTCTAATCTTGTACTCATGTATAAGTCTTATCTAAGTCAGTGGGATAGAGAATGGCAAGATTGCAGCCCTGGTGTATGATGCTGGTCTTAACAATCCTTAATGTAACCCAAACCCTTGTGATGTCGCTTTTAGATTCATCTGTGGCTACGCTAACTTTTACCTAAGAATCCTGCTTAAATATATTCTGAACTGGAGAACAGAGGCCAAAACATCTTTTCTAAGTGACAACAGGATTTAGATTATGATACTCAGCCACCAGCTGAGATGGTTTATTAAAAGGAATAGACATATTCACAGAGAAGATGGCATCAGTAGCTGTCAATTATAATCGCTAAGTAAAGCATCCCTGTTAGAGACAGTATACCTTTGAAGCTGGTTAACAACAGGTGTTTGGTGTCCTCTGCATGTTGTGCTTGTGGCAGAAGCATCTGGCTGGCTGATGCTGAAAATAGAAAGAAGACTAGATAGGGCTTAGTCTCAGCTGACAGCCCAATCCTAAACTGCACTGGGGCAACGGTTAACCCCTGCTAACTGGACAAGAGGCACTTTTTCCAGTGGTGTTCCTCTTATATTTAGCAGGGGGAGAGTAACTGTCCCTCTTCACCCCTGTGCAGTCTTTCTAGTGGCTGTTGCTGGCGGTCTGCCTTTTTTTAGATTGTGAGCCCTTTTGGGACAGGGAGCCATTTAACTTTATTATTACTATTTGCCTGTAAACCGCTTTGTGAACTTCGTGTTGAAAAGCGGTATATAAGTACCTGTTGATTGATTGATTGATTGATTGATTGATTGATTGATTGATTGATTGATTGAT
>JAJKFI010000045.1:3363071-3377088 GCA_029204185.1 Lerista edwardsae
GATTGATTGATTGATTGATTGATTGATTGATTGATTGATTGATTGATGGCCCACAGGGTATCCAACAAAGCTTCAGAGCAGGATAGAGGTCTCCTTAGGGTAAGGATGGAGGTCTCCTTAGGGTAATTTTTTTTCCCTTATACCAAGTAATGATCCAGCCTGCCCCATGGGACTACTCATATCTGTGCCTGCTGAATAGCAAGTGCATGTCTAAGGGCCCCCCACATAACAACTGTACTGTAGGCCTGGGAAGGAGGTTAGGATATGGTGGAGGTCTGCTCCACCAATCCTGTCCCCTCCCAGGCTTGATCTGCCCCGCTCTTTCTTTCCCTGCTCCTTACCTGCCTCCTCCTCCCACCCCTCCACGTCCTGGCATGACCTTATTTGCTTCATCAGGTGGAAGGCTTGGATGTAGTATTGGTGGGATGGAGCAGGCCTCCCCACTGGTGCTGCTTACTCACTGGGTGTGCCAAATATGACTGCTGTGCCGTGTACAATCTAGTTTGGATTGTACTCTAAACTTACCCAGCAAAGTGATTATGGCTTGCTCTGTATATCCATACACATGTGCTTTTTACCCTGTGCAATTGTGCAATCAATGTGCAATTGAACCCTGAATGAAACAAATATATTTTCTCACTAATATTAAATTATTTGTAAGACTGCGATTTTATTTTTTTCATGTAAACAGTGATTTTTCCAATTACATTTATTGTGATAGGGTTTTCTATTAATTAACTGTAACACACTACAGCCCAGAAATGGAATTTTAAACGTTCACTAAAATTGTCCTAATAGGTATTAATCTGCATGTTTTGTTTATTTGACTGGGGAGGGGAAGATGATTAAGCTGTGAGCTTTGAAATCAGAAAAGTGTTTTAAGGGGGAATACAGGTGAGGGTTTAATAATAAAAAAAGTAATTATACCAATGAATCATACTTTGTCAAAAGAAATAGGTGTCTAGTTAGTAAGCGAAAGCTATTCTCAACCTATTATTTTTTGTCTCGCGCCAGTGGCCTATCTCATGACACTGCTAGTGAGAAAACAGAAAAATATCCTAAGATATTTGCCCACATTACTTTCATGAGTCTAACAGATGTTTTTTCAATTCATTAAAATCCAAGGACAATATCAGATTTGACTGCAAAAGCAAAGGTAATAGTGAAGAAAGTCAATGTACTCTGTAATTCCTTTTTTCATACTTAGATGGACTAACTTCATATCTTCCAAAACCAAGCAATGAATTACTGATTTGAAACACTTCTGTTTTTACTATTCCAATAGAATCCTATGCATGCCTACTCAGAAGTAAATCTCATTGAATTTAATGGGACTTACATCCAGATAAGTACGCGTAGGATTGCCTTTGAATCCTATGCATGTCTACTCAAAAAATAAGGCTCATTGAGTTGAATTGTAGCTACACTGAGGTAAAAATGTATTCAATTGCAGCTTTAGAAAAGAACCACAAACACAGCAAGGTGAATTTACATAAAGATACCAGTTTTAGGTATGTTTTCCCCTTCTGAAAATAGAAATTTAAGATTGAGGATTGAGATTGGAAAAAATTTTCAGTCTTCTAAGCATTCCTGTAGGGCAGCTTGTGATCTTTCCATGGTCATCTGGCTGGCCATCGCTGGAGATGGAACGACAGACTAGATATAACTTCAATTTGATCCAACAATTGAAAGGGAGCTGTGGCTCAGTGAAGGAACAGAAGCTTTGCCTACAGATTGTTTGAGTTTCAGTCCCTGGTATCTTGAGATGAAGCAAATAAAATGTCTCCTCTGAAACCATGACAGTCGGTGCATAGACAACACTGAGCTGGATAGATCAGGGGCCTCTCTTTGTATAAGGCAGTTTCTTCAGTCGTGGTAATATGTACCAGTTCATAATACCTTAAGAAGAAAGAATTTCTTTATTAAAGAAGCTTACTTCTTAATCCTGAATACCTCATTTAAGAAGGTATTCAATTTCCCTGAGAATATATTCCTAGGGATAGTTAAAACATATACTGCACTATGAGGGGGTGGGGAATGGAAAAGTCAGTCAGTTAGTGGTGGCTAATTGGCCCACAAGAGTGGGTCCAGATTCGTATTCCTGGGTCAAGCCCACAGATGCCACAAACGTTAGTGATGTGTTGCAACTTTATAGCTTAGGAATCTCAGCCAGGCGGCCTCATGGCAAAGAAAGCTCTTGTTCTTGCTTACTGTTCTGCTTACCGTTTTTGCAAACAGGCTGTGCTTTTAAAACTCATACAGTTTTCATATCAAATATCTTCAGCCTAGCATTCTTGAGCCCAGTGACATGCTGAGATATGGGACGTGCTGTCCCATATGAGACGTGCTGTCCCCATGAGACGTGCTGTCCCTAATGAGACGTGCTGTCCCCATAATGGATTCTGACAATGTCCTAGCCTAGTTGTTAAGCACCTGCACTGCTCTACCCCAGTGGATGCTGCTACTGGCCATTCACTTTTCATGAAAGCAATCAGCTGTCATCGCAGCCAAAACATTCATCTCCAACCTGACCGTGCCGGGACAGACTTCTTTATATTAACTATGTACAGAAAATTAGTATTTGGTACAGTTCCTTAGGCCAAACCTGTCACCTAGAGCTTTTGTTTTCCATATGCTTTATTTAAAAACGTTGAAGGAAAGGACTGAGAGTATTTGTTGACATGGTTCCTAATATGTAGTGCCCGTATATTTAAAAAAGCAACAACCACAATTACTGATACACTTTATTGTGATCGAGAAACAGCTATGTAGAAGCCATGCAGAGAGCAACAGGACTGATTGTTAATGATGAGGGCCACCGGGGGAGGGCAAGTGCCCACAAGTTCACCTCCCCTTTTACCCCATGTAAGTGAATGGCTGGCATTTTATTCATGTTCGGAAAAGTGAAGTGCTGCACTTGAGGACCATGGTGGAGACAAAGCCGGCTTCTGTATGATGCTGGAGATGGGAGCAAGGTCTCTGCCTTGTGAGTGTGGCTCCAAGTTGAGTGGTTGGGCTTTTACAGCCCTAAGTGGCTTGAGGCCAGAATATCACCAAGTGTATATTCAACAGAGAGAGTGTCAATCATGATTCTATGCCACAGGCAAAAATCCTATATTCACTGACCTAGAAGTTAGTCTCATTGAATTCAATTTGATGCACCTCAAAGCAGGCATGCCTAGGCTTGCGCTGAAAATATACCTTTTGGAGAAATGACAGAAAACATTCACAGAAAGTGAAATCAACCAGAAAATAAGATATAGTATATATGCGAGTATCTATAAGACCACTAAATGCTGCAAATTCATTGAAAAATGTCAATGCATATTGACATCTGCACAAAATACTTACAAGGATAGGCCCTGGTCTCACTCTTGTCACGGTTAGCAAAACTCTCACCTGCAGAAAGTGGTAGGTCTTTTTGGTCCAAGTCTTTTTGGACAGACTCAGTCCACCAATATTTTGCAACCTACTAGTGTGGAAAGATGATAACGGATAATAACTCAGGCAAGTGATAACATATTTGATCAATTGTTTGGGGTATTGCCAAACAGCAATATCTTGCACTTTGGTCTGGTTAAGGTCCAGAGAATGGACAAAAGTAAAAAACAGTTGAATGCCAGAGCATAGCTTTATTTAGCTTGACAATTTATTTTGGCCAGTAAAAATATGTAAATAGCTAACTATATAACACATGTGAATGCATGTGAAATCTAAATAAAAAGAAAGAAAAGAAAAAACATAAGGATGAACGTTGTGGAAGGTTGGAGGAAATCAGACAAAAGAGGAAAACACGTGGATGTAATTTGAAATGTGATTATAATTGAAAACGGCTGAAAGAGCAAAGCGATGACAGTCAAGTGAATGTAAGTCAAGGTTTTGCCGTAGTCTTGCTCCTCTCATAAACTGCTGGTGCTGCATTTTCCACAAATTACCTTCCCCTTGGTGGTTTTCTAAATCAGTTGACTGTCCATTACTAATCCCATGCTCCATGAAAGCAGCAGACCAAAGATTACATCCAAACTCCAGGGCACACATGGGTAAATGTTAAACTAAAAAGGTTTAATTGTTTTATCATACCATCACCTTTTATAGCATTTAATTAAAGCTCCTCGTTCAGAATATGTCTCAGTGATTACAAGCTGATGGTTTTAATGCCCTTTGCTTGTGAGGCTGAGTAGTCATAAAATGGTAAGTGCATATGCAGAAACGTTTTTCAGTAAAGAGGGAGGAGGACAGGCTGAGATCTAACTTTTAGTACAGCTCACTAGTCTCACATCTGATTGTGAATTGCATAGGAAGTGGCCTGATACTGAGTTAAGCCATTGGTGCATCCCATATTATATTAGTCAACACTGACTGACAGTGGCTCTGTTGGACAGACAAGATTCAGACAAGAATTTTTCTCTGCCTCCTGGAGATGCTGACAATTGAAGTGGGGACCTTCCATGAAGATGGAAAGGATATATACATTTCTACTGAACTAGGTCCCACTCCTGACATCAACTATATAAATCAACTATATATAGCAGGTTACCCAAGAGGCACTTTTCCAAGTGGTGTTCCTCTCATATTTAGCAGGGGGAGTAATTTTCCCTCTTCACCCCAGCTCAGTGTCTTTTCTAGTGGCTACTGCTGGTGGAGTTCTTCAAGTCAAGAACCTTTTATTGGCATAAAAATAAACAGTAACAGTACAATACCATTCCATCAGCAAGGGGGAGCAAAATACATCCTAGCCAACCAGGGTGCAAGTAAAAAGAGAATGGAAAATAGATCAGGAAGGCGTTTTTTTTTCCTAGAGACAGCAAGAAGAAAATCCGCGACCGAGTCGGAAAGAGACGCAGATCTGTCACCCAGGAGTAGGGGAAGAGGATCTGCAGAAGAGCTATAGATGGAAGTCAGCATTGGTTCAAGGTATAGGACTCGTAGATTTTGAAGAGCAGGACAGTGGCATAGGATATGAGCCATAGTGTCCGGTTCGAGAGCGCAGAAGTAGCAAAGTCTATCGGCATGGGGGATGTTTAAAAATCTACCTGCATGAACGACCGATGGAAAAATGTTAAACCTGGCGAGCATGAATGCTCGCCTCTTGCTGGGGTTAATCAACTCCCTGAAGTAATTAGAGGGAAGACCAAGGGAAGGAGGCAAACCAAAGTACTGAGGAGAACAGTGGAGTTCTTCATTTTTTAGATTGTGAGCCCTTTTGGGAGCCATTTAACTTCATTATTATTTGCCTGTAAACCACTTTGGGAATTTCATGTTGAAAAGCGGTATATAAATACTTTTGAATGAATGAAGACAGACAAGCTGCAGACAGCAACACTTTCACTTTAATTCTCACATTCTCTCCCTTTACTGAAATGAGGGTGATTTTGGACAAACGGAGGTACAAAACATAAGCCTTATGGAGAGGTGCATGGGCTATATGTTCATACAGATGCTATCAATATATGTCACACTTGCATCTATATGTGTCTCACCACAAGAGGATGTGCAAATTACAACTTGGATTGTCATCGAGAAGTGTGGAAAAAAAAAGATGCATTAGTCACTCATATATTCTCTTCTGCTTCTGGGTAAAGTCCAAATTGATGTTCAGAATTCCTTTGGAGAGAATATTGCCCTCGAGGTTTTCCATTAATATTAAAAAAAAAAGGAACAGTTGCATCACAAAGACTGGGAGAAACTACTATTTTGTACTCAATTTCACTTTCTAATGAAGACATCAGTGTATGACAAGAAACAAGGCTGCTTATGTCATAATATTTGTATAAAAAGATAAAGGTTTCGCCACGACCGAATGGTCTAGTCATGACCGACTGTAGGGGGCAGTGCTCATCTCTGTTTCTAAGCCTATAGAGCCGGCATTTGTCCAAGGACAAGCTTCTGTGGTCATGTGGCCGTCATGACTATATGCCATAGCACACGGAACACCGTTACCTTCCCACCGAAGTGGTCCCTATTTATCTACTCGCATTTTTAGGTGCTTTCAAACTGCTAGGTTGACAGCAGCTGGGACAAGCAATGGGAGCTCACTCCATTGCACAGTCTCGAACTGCCAACCTTCCGACCAACAAGCTCAGCTCAGCGGTTTTACCCGCAGTGCCACCATGTCCCTAATATTTGTATAGCCAGCTGTAATTCATATGAGTTAAATTACCCTGTATTTATTATAGCTTCATTTTAAATGCCTTGTAGTGTCATAACCGCTGAAGCCTTATACCAAATTCACAACTAGTTCATGCTGTCAGACAGTTGAAAGGGTGTTAGATGTTAGATGTTGCATGTTAGATGTCCAGGGCCCAATCCTATCCAACTTTCCATACTGATGCAGTCATCGCAACGGGATGGGTACTGCATCCTGCAATTGGGGAAAGTAGTCAGGGAGGCCTTTTCAAGGTAAGGAAATACTGCATTGTACTTGCATCAGTGCTAGAAAGTGGGATAGATTTGGGCCCTTAGATGTTTAGGGTATTAGAAGTTTACATGTCCTTAATCATGTTAGCAAGTAGGAGACAACAAAATCAGGAAAAACCACAGTAGGGGATATGAGGTCTTTAGTAGTTTTCCCCTGCCATAGTTTGGATTCCAATTACTTGCCCTTGCACATTAATTTTTAAATAAATACTTCCCGTGGCTTTCAATGGCAGGGATATTTAAATTTGAGAAATAGAATATGGGGAGGGGGCTAACAACCATCAGGTCTGCTGCACTACTAAGTTAACACATATTTAGATGATCAGAGATGAAAGATCACAATGATATTTAATGGGCAGTTTATATTAAGAAGTAAGTGTGTACCATGTTACAAGAGAGGTTTTAACCCTTTGAAACTGGAATTGTTTCCTTAAATAGTATATTAAATAGTTATAGTTAAGAAGAATTTTTAAAAAATGCCTTATGCTTGATTAGAATAATTAGTAGAATTGTTAAGATTAAAAGATTTGAGTGTAAAGATTAAAAGATTAGAAAAATGATTTATATACCTGATTTTGTAAGATATGCGAACCAGATGTGAAGCTTGGAAAATGAAATTGCTGTTAACCGATAGTTCCCTAATGTATTATCCTTTGTTACCCTTTACCCATGTATTCTATTATGCCTAACCCAAAACTGTAGATATAAACCTGAATAAAACTTTATTTTTAAAAATGGGCAGTTTATAGCCCAATCCTATTTGGACACCGCACCAACATCGCATGCTATGGAGCTGCTGGTAGAAACCACCTGGACACTTCTGCTGATGCAGGTAAAGTGCTGGACAGGCTGGTTTGGGGGACGATCCGAGCAGGAAGTGAGCTTAATTGGGGGGGACAGTTTGAAAACAGGAGAGGGTTGATCTCAGCAGCACAATGGGTCCTATCCTGCTTTCCCAACCAGGATCTGCCCCCTCCCTCTTCTTAAAGTTATGTCAGCAAAATATCTGGTGTATGTCCAAGAAGACTCAAGGTCAACTAGGTGGGTTACCGGGAGGTAAGTTAGAAATGTTTTTACTTGCTACTTGATGGTTGTCTGAAAGCCCGCACTCACTATATCTCGCAGCGCATGCTCCATTGGGACCGTTGCATGCTATGGACTGGTGGAAGATACAATGGGGCTGTAAATCTCCTAAAGTTCTCAATTCAGCAACATCACATTATGAAAGTGGAAAAAAAAATCACTCACCATGGCCATTCCATGTGGATTGTCCAGTGGAAGAACAAAAACCTCCTACTGTGAAAACTAGGAGGCTAGGTGGGTGTTGCATCATCACTGAAAATGAGAATGTATAGGCAGAGCACTCCACAAGAAAGGACTCCACCTTGTAGTCAGTTCCAGTTAGATTTAGTGGGCTCAAACCAGTTCACAAAACCTCATGTCTTTGCTAGTAGGTGGGACAAAAAGGCACACCTCCCAACCAGCTCAAGGGAAGTATCATACTGCTGTGTAAACATGCATGGATGAACTTATCTTTATTTTTTACTAGCTTTTTGTTACCCGGCGTTGCCCGGGTAACAAAATGATCTTCCAGAGTTTATGAGTTTTGCACCCCTTCTCACCCCCCATGCTGATGGGGGCCGAACCTGGACTTCAACCGCGTCAGGAGCATCGCCGCTCACCTCAGTGGTCCCGGAAACTACGGTTCCGACGCTGATTTTGGCCGTTTTTGACCATTTTCACATGGGGCCCCCTGTGTACCCCACCCCTGGGTGCACTGGGGGCCCCTGACCCCCGCAGTGTTTGTCGCCAGGCCGCAAGGCACATGCATGCCGAGTCTGGCACCAATCGCCCCCGGGCATTCCAGCATGGCATGGCAGACATCTTGTTTCACACCCCTTCTCACCCCCATGTTGGGGGGGGCTGAACCCGAACTCCCACACCGTCGGGAGCATCGCCACTCACCTCGGCGACCCTGGAAACTACGGATCTGACGCTGATTTTCTCCGTTTTTGACCATTCTCACACGGGGGCCACCACGCACTCGCGCCCTGGGGGCTCTAGGGGGGCCTGACCCCCACAGTGTTTGTCACCAGGCCGCAAGGCATGCACATGCCGAGTCTGCCTCCAATCGCTCCAGGCATCGCAGTGGGGCATGGCGGACATCTTGTTTCGCACCCTTTCTCATCCCCTACGCCAAGGGGGGGGGGCCCAAACCTGGACTCCAACCATGTCGGGAGCATCACCATTTGTCTCAGCGACCCGAGAAACTTCATGTGGGGCCCCCTGCACACCCCCACTCCCGGGGGCAATAGGGGGCCTGACCCCCGCAGTGTTTGTCACCAGGCCACAAGGCACGTGCGTGCTGAGTTTGGCTCCAATCGCTCCAGGCGTCACAGCGGGGCATGGCGGACGCCTTGTTTCGCACCCCTTCCCACCCCCCACATCGAGGGGCACCAAATCCGAACTCCCACGGCATCGGGAGCGTCGCCGCTCGCCTCAGCGAAGCCAGAAACTACAGATATGATGCCGATTTCAGCGATTTTCGACTGTTTTCATGCAGGGACCCCCCTGTACCCCCAGCCCCAGGGGTGCCAGGGGGGCCTGGCCCCCGCAGTGTTTGTTGCCAGGCTGCAAGGCACGTGCATGCCAGGTTTGGTGCACATCGCTCCAGGTGTTCCAGCACGGCAAGGGGGAAGTTTTGTTTCGCACCCCTTCTGCCCCCCATGCCGAGGGGGCCCCGAACCCAGACTCCAACCGCATCGGGCACGTCACCGGTCGCATCGGCGTCACCGGTCGCATCGGCGACCCCGCAAACTATGGACTCGATGCCAATTTCGTCCATTTTTGGCCGTCTTCACTTCAGGCCCCCTACCTCGGCCCCCTGCCTCAGGCCTCGGCGACCCCGGAAACGACGGGTCTGATGCCAATTTCGTCCGTTTTTGACCGTTCTCTCGCAGGGGCCCCCGCGCACCCCACGCCCTGGGGGTGGTAGTGGGGCCTGACCCCCGCAGATTTTGTTGCCAGGCCTCAAGGCACGCGCGTGCCAAGTCGGGTGCCAATCGCTCCAGGCATCGCAGCAGGGCATGGCGGACATCTTGTTTCGCACCCCTCCCGCCCCCCACGCTGAGGGGGGCTGAACCCGGACTCCCATGGCATCGGGAGCGTCGCCACTCACCTCGGCGACCCCGGAAACTACAGATTCAATGTCGATTATGGCTGTTTTCAACCGATTTATGCAGGGCCCCATGCGTACCCCCACCCCGGGATCGCTGGGGGGGCCTGACCCCTGCAGTGTTTGTCGCCAGGCTGCAAGGCACGCGCGTGCCAGGTTTCGTGCGCATCGCTCCAGGCGTTCCAGCACGGCATGGCGGACATTTCGTTTCGCACCCCTTCTCGTCCCCCACGCTGTGAGGGGCAGAACCCGGACTTCAACAGCATCGGGAGCGTCGCCGCTCACGACCCTGGAAACTATGGATTCGATGCCGATTTCGGCCGTTTTCAGCCGTCTTCACGCGGGAACCCCCGCGTACCCCACCCCTGGGGGTGCTAGGGGCTCCCGCCCCCCGCAGTGTTTGTGGCCATGCCACCCGGCTTCCGCATGCCGAGTTTGGGGCCAGTCGGTCCAGGCGTTCCAGTAGGGCATGGCGGATGTTGTGTTTCGCACCCCTTCTCGCCCCCACATTGAGGGGGGGCTGAACCCGGACTCTGACGGCGTCAGGAGCATCGCTGCTCATCTCGGCGACCCCGGAAACTGTGGATTTGATGCCAATTTCGGCCGTTTTTGGCCGTTGTCACACGGGGACCCCTGCGTACCCCCACCCCGGGGGCGCTAGGGGGGCCCGACCCCCGCAGTGTTTGTGGCCAGGCCGCTAGGCTTCCGCATGCCGAGTCTGGCGCCAATCGGTCCAGGCGTTCCAGCAGGCCATGGCGGACGTTGTGTTTTGCACCCCTTCTGGCCCCCCACATCGACCGGGGGGCCAAACCCAGACTCCCACAGCGTCGGGAGCGGCACCGCTCATCTCGGCGACCCCGGAAACTGTGGATTTGATGCCGATTTCCGCCGTTTTTGACCGTTTTCACGCGGGGACCCCCGCGTACCCCCACCCCCGTGGGCGCTAGGGGGCCCCGACCCCCGCAGTGTTTGTCGCTAGGCCGCAAGGTGTATGCGTGCCGAGTTTCGTGCCCATCGCTCCAGGCGTTGCGGAGCCTATGCGAGACATACATACATACATACACACACACACATACATACACACCCAGGCTCTTTTTTATATATATAGACTTAAATCTATGATGATGGGATGGTTTACACTGCCAACAGCTCAATGATAAGACTGTCAGGATCCAGTCCTAACTAAAAACTCCTGCCCATGCAGCCATACCAATGGAGTGCACACTGCATATGAGGGGGAAGGAATGGATATAGTTTTCCTGGTGCATGCTGGGACCTACTGGGACTTACCCCTTCAAATATATTATTGGGAGGGGTGGTTTCCCAGATGCCTCCCTCTGCCTGGCTTAGAGCACAATCCTAACCTGGAGTTAGACCAGCACAGTTAGGCCAGCAAAGTTTGGCTGGCACAAGGGACACTGTAAAACATGTTTGGACCACTCTTGGAGTCAGGGAGGATGGTACACGTCTGTGTGCTGGCCTCTCTGACTCCGAGAGTGGTCCAAACATACTTTATGGTGTCCTTTGTGCCAGCCAAGCTTTGCTGGCTTAACTGTGCTGGCCTAACTCCAGGTTAAGATTGTGCCTTTAATCGCCTGGGCTACTGGCACCTTGGGCTATGACAGCTGATACATTCTACTAAGCTAAGGTGTTTCCTAATTCAGCAGCATGTCCAAACAAGGGGAGAGGGGGGAGCAGGAAGAGAGTGAGTGGGCTGACCATTAGGCCAGTAGTTCCCAAATGTTTTCAATTTGAAGCTCCCTTGACCTACTGGGCTGCATCTCTTCATTAGGGCTACAATCCTATACATTGTATAGGCTAACCAGTTTTTCATGAGAATTCCATGGCTCCCCTGGCTAATCTCCATGGCTCTCTGGGAATTACTGCTTAGGCACTGTTTTCCTGGATGAGCCTGCAGTCTCCTCTAACAGTGCAATCCTGGAGTCGACGTAACATTGAAGCAACATCGTTGCATCGGTGCTACGTCATTAGCGTCAACACGGGGGCACTGAGTAGCACCCCCGCATTGGTGCAAACGTACCAAGATGGGAACTGCCTGCAGTACCAGCCTCAGTGTGCCCACTCTGCACTTCCTCTGCATTGGCCTAAGCCGGCCAGCACAAAGGAGTGCCGAGGCGGGCAGAAAAGAGGGAGTGGGTGGGGGGAGGGCGTTTCTGGGTGGGTGGTGAGTGGGCCGACAGGAGTGCTAGCCCGGGAGGGGGGCGGCCCAGGATTCGGCCACAAGGCCAAATCCCAGGCCCATTTCTCAGGCCACACGACCCTGATTTGGGCTGCATGGTCTCCTAGGATCTGTGCCTGCTGTTTAGCGGGTGTAGATCCGAGGAGTCCACAAATGTGCCCTTGCGCCGAGGAGGTTCTAGCCTCCCATATAATGCTCTGGATAATGCGCAGGCCCGCTGGCCTCACCATCCCAGCACAGTATGGGATTGCGCTCTGAGAGTCCTCTTCTCTTCCTTGACAAATCTCGTGCGGGAAGGAAGCCTTATTATGAACAGTAGGGCATACCTCTGAGGAACATGGATAGGAATATGCTGTTAGTGAATTAGCTGACAACTACCCCATTTCTTCAGCTATTAATATGTAGCTCTGTGATGTGCAATATGTAACCCTGTTTGCTTAAGACCAATTTCTGAAACCTGTGTTTAAGCCTTATGGAGACACTAAGAGCGCAATCCTAAACTGGAGTTAGGCCAGCACAAGTTAGGCCAGCAAAATTTGGTCAGCACAAGGGCCACCATAAAGTGCATTTGGACTGCTCTCAGAATCAGGGAGGATGGCGCATGTCTGTGTGCTGGCCTCTCTGACGCCAAGTGTGGTCCAAACATACTTTTCAGTGTCCCCTGTGTTAGCCAAACCTTGCTGGCCTAACTTGTGCCGGCCTAACTCAGTTTAGGATTGTGCCATACATTTTTAGTTCTCTATTGAGTGCTCTGCCTCAACACATAAATTTACAGGCTCATGCATACTGGTTTAAAGGTTTATTGAACATTCTAGTATGCATCAGAATTAAGAAGTACAGATGCAACAAGAGATACAAATGATGAGAAATAAAATGTCCTTGGTTTGTGTGAACAATCAGGGCTGCTGTGCAGAGGATGTGAATTTATATGCTGAACAGATTTTTTTTTGGGGGGGGGGAACTGTAGCTGCAAACATTCCCTCTTCTACACAACAATTAAAGGGACAAGAAACCTGTGCTGCTTTCCATCTGACCACCTAAACCAGAGATTGGCAACCGTCTCCCTCATAAGACCAAACTTTGGGTGGTTTCAAGACATGCCAGCAAAGACATAAACCTCCCGATTAAGTCATGGAGCTAAGAAAAAAGAGGTGGGCATAGCATGGAGAGACACACAGAGAGAACCATATCCAAAGGAAGCTTCTACCCTTGGTCTGCTTGTAATGTTACCAAAAGAGCAGGCAAGTTGCATTATTAAAGTGTGTCTCTCCTGGCTTAAAGTGTGGGGAGTGGGAAGGAGTAAACCCTTTCTGTGACACTCTAAGGGTGCAATCCTAACCTGGAGTAAGGCCCGTATAGTTAGGCCAGCAAAGTTCAGCCGGCACAAGGGCCACCGTAAAGCATATTTGGACCACTCTCAGAGGCAGGGAGGATGGCACACGTCTGTGTGTTGGCCTCTGACTCAGAGAGTGGACCAAACATACTTTACAGTGTCCCTCATGCCAGCCAATCTTTGCTGGCCTAACTGTGCCAGCCTAATGCCAGGTTAGGACTGCACTCTGAGAGAGAGAGAGAGAGAGAGAGAGAGAGAGAGAGAGAGAGAGATTGTGTGTGTGTGAAAGAGAGAGAGGGCGCAATTTGAAAACACACCGCTTTCTGCTTGGAACAAAGGATTAAGACTAGTTAAGAAATCAGCATAATGGGGTGGATGGAACAGGGTGATGATTGGTACAAGGAAGCAGGCAGAGCAGACTTGGAAGGGGGTTGGCTTGGGGGGGGGCACACAGAATCCTGACTCCTCTTCCCAGACCTGATTCGCTTTCCTGGGTCAACGCAGACTAGTCAGCGGTTGAGATGACACAGGTCTAAGTTCTCCCATAGCAGCTGCTGGAGTTTACCCTAGGGTAAATGTCTCCTTACCCTGAAACACCCACCCACACACACCCCTCTTTTCACCCTCAAAGCAGCATCTAAAAAAGCAATACAAATACAATACAAATTCAACAGAAAAAACACAACTATTAAACACTAGTATTAGAACAAATGGGTGAAAAAATCAAGAGCAAAATTTGAAATCTCAACAAAACCACCAGACAAGAGAGACAACTTATTAATATTGAAAGCCAGTTCAATGGTCTTTTGAAGGCCAATAAAAAAAAAAGAGAGAGAGAGAGAGAAAGAGAGAGAGAGAGAGAGAGAGAGAGAGAGAGAGAGAGAGAGAGAGA
>JAJKFI010000045.1:3377098-3407355 GCA_029204185.1 Lerista edwardsae
AGAGAGAGAGAGAGAGAGAGAGAGAGAGAGAGAGAGAGAGAGAGAGAGAGAGCTGAATCCCTTGGGGCGGCACTTCCACTGAATGGATACTGCGATCAAGATGTGCAATTCTCATTGCTAACTGTATTTGTTCTTTTCAGATCTATAATCTGACTGAGTAGGTATTTTATCTGAAACATAAATTAGAATTCAAACAACGTTCTTTTCTTCTTTTTCCCTATTAAAAATAGTTAACCAGTTAAATTCAGTTAATCAACTGATAGTTCAGTAATAGTTAAATTCAGGTAATCAACAAAAATAAATAAGTTACCCTCAATCTATGAAAAACTTTGATTTATTTATTGTATGCTGATGTGTTCCCAAGGTCAAGGTCAGGGTGGTATAGGTGGGGTTCCCAGACATTCTCCCATCCTGATATTATCCAGACTCAAATCTGTTTAGCATCAGGAAGGTCATTGCTTCATGTGCCTTCTGATCTATTTGGAAATGAGTCTCATGCACAAAACAGAGTTACAGAGAATGATATGCTGTTGCTATTATGGTAGTCAATTGTGGAAAATGCAAACTTAGGAACCGGATCAAGGAATATACAACATTTTAAATACATTTAAAGTCACACAAGTCACACCAGAGGAGTCTCTGACTGCAATCCTATTCACACTTACCAGCCTGTAAGCCCGAATGACAATAAAGGGGTCTTTTCTGAGTAGATGTGCATAGGATTGGGCTCAAAGTCTCAACCCTGAAGCCCACGGCAAGCTGTAGACTGTAAGGACCTAGAAATCACTCGTTGTATCCAAACCATCTTACTGTAGCTACGAATGGGGAAAAAAAACCCCAAGGGCTTGCCATCAATAGCAAATGAAGCTGAGTCCCAAAATGTCACTGAGCACAAAACACAGCTTCAACATAGAGAAGTAGGTAGGTACCCACTTGGAGATGAACCAAGTTGTAGTTTAGGTACTGCCAAGGCTGCTTGCAGGCAGAGCTGCTGATTAGAGATGCAATTATTGGGATGATGGGTGGATAGGGAGATTTCTAGTCTAATTAAAGTTAGTTTCTGGATTATGCTGTTGCATATCAAGGGTCAGTATTCCTGAATGAAGCTTTCTGCTTTACTCAAGCTGGAATTTATTAGCACTCTAAATAAATCACTTCCAGGAGAGCACCACGTGGCCAATTATGGCTACATTTCAACAGGCTTGTCAATAAACCAGTGCCAAATAATACAATTAGAGAGCACACAAATAGCCACACTTTGCTAACAATGTTTAATTGGTAGGAACAAAACTTCCAGCCCAAGCCTTCATAGAGGAGCATATTTATATTGAGCAGTGGGGTAGCAAAACAGGGAATTACAGAAATGTGTCTTTAATTAGTATTGTTCTGTTTTGTCTTCATTATTGTTTTTCAGTATAAGGGGGTGGACCAAGAGGAGGTAGAGAAATGAAGACAGGAACTGGATGTCTTTCAAAGTATCAAATAATTTTCATTGTGATTTCATAGTTTTGTCCACTTTGCTTCAATATCAGTAAAAGATTTTTAAAAACAAGTCTAACAGGCCCACATGAGAGGACTCTGCATGCTACAATGAAGGAAGCAGAAATGACATTTCCATGTCTTATTACACCAATGGCTGAATCAAATGTAGCATTTCACACAACTTGTTAAACGTTCCCTCACACACTGTGGTCCTCATCCAGATTGGGGGGCCTTGAGGTGAAGGTCCGACTTGCAGGCCAGGCCCCTATCTATCAAACCATCAGTCTATAATAAAGCAATAATAATCAAATAATTGACCACGAGTCCCCAATAATATATGAGACAAGAATTTGGACTTAAAATAGGCCACAATATTAGTGAATGGGCAGCCCAATCCCAAGCCTCCTGGCGCCCAGAGGAACAGTGTTACCAAAAGGACTACCGCTGAACCCTACGGGCACTGCAAGAGAGCCATGCACTCCTTGGGGAAAGAGGACATTCATCCCCTTCCCTCGAGTAAACCCCCAGGCCCCACAATGGGCTACTTGAGTCTCCGCTGACTATTTGGCAGGCAAAGACTGGAGCTGCCCCATGTTGGGCTGCCTGGCCTGAAGCAGGGGCATAGGATATGGTGGTGGAGGCCAATCCTCCCCTCCCTCCGCCCAGTTCCACCCTTTCCCCAACTCCTCCCACCCCAATTTGCCTTACCATTGGCTGGCACTGCTGCCGCACCGGCCAGCCTCCCATTCGGTGCTGAGATTGAGCGTTGATTAGCTCTGGCCCAGTGCTGCTCTGCCAATTTGCACGAAGCCACAAGTGTGCTTTATGGCATGTTTGTGACACTTTTTGCCAGTGGTATGTGCATTCAATCAGTGTTCGGTCCTTCAAGGTTGGGCCCTAAATAATCAACTGACTCCTATGGCATATCAGGCCACTTGCTTTAGTGCAGTCTTCTGGAAGAAGAGAGCCTGCTACTGTCTATCTGAGCATTCTCAGCCTCACTCCAAGCTGTAGATTGTTTGCTGACAATCCAGACTTATCTACACAATCCACTGAAAGGAGTTTAGAAAATTCTGGATTGCAGTCCACCACCCACCACCCCATCGCCTCACCCCCCAAAAAACCCCTCAAACAACTTTTAAGGTTGACTTTGAAATTCCTGCCCAAGGGTTTTCCAGCCAGCCCCTCCAAGCTATGTAGCCTTTGGAGATTAGTTTCAGGCCCTTCTTGACCAATCTTTTTTGCCCAGGATGTGCACCAACCAACCAACCAACCAACCAACCAACCAACCAACCAACCAACCAACCAACCAACAGTATTTATATACTGCTTTTCAACAAAAAGATCACAAAACGATTTACAGGATAATGGTGATGATGATGATGAAGTTAAATGGCTGTCCCAAAAGGGCTCACAATCTAAAAAAATTCAGATCACCACCAGCAACAACCACTAGAAAAGACACTATGCTAGGATGAAGAGGGACAGTTACTCCCCCCTGCTAGTTATAAGAGCAACACCATTTGAAAAAGTGCCTCTTGCCCAATTAGTAATTTTTGTTCTTATCTCTTGGCCCATACTACATGTGACAATTGTGACTGACCTGACTAAACCATCATACCCTTCAACAATCTGGAGGAGGAGAAAGAGCTCATTAAGCATAAGCATCTCTGGTGGAGAGTAAAATATGTTTCCCCATCCTCCCGATTAACCTGATTAATCTGATTGACCAACTTGCTGTTTTACTTTGGGGGATAAGAGGGCCCTCTCACTCTCTGCTCAAAACTAAGCAGCGAACACGTTTTCTATGACAAGAAATGAAGAAACACTTTCCCTGTTTGTAAAGAAGGCATTTGCAAGAGAAAGGAACACCATGAAAAAAAATATATGCCTGCATTTATTCCATTCCTGAGAGTCAAAATTACAATAGCTGGAAAACCAAATTGAACTGAAACCAATTATATCCAACTTTGTTTTCTATATATTTTTTTTCAAATATATGCCCAATTCTACCTAACTTTCCAGTGCTGATGCAGCTGCAATACAGCCCCAATATAGGAGAACAAATGTTCCCTTATCTTGAAGAGGCCTCCATGATTTTCCCCCAATGCAGAGTGCAGCTGTGCCCCATTGGCACAACTGCACCAGTGCTGGAAAGTAGGATAGAATTGGGCCCTAAGGGAGGCAATTTAACTGTCATGGAGGCAATTCTACACTCTCACCTGCAGTCTTCAGACTATGTTTAGGCCTGTGTAAGTATAGGCTATATTGCAAGTATGCTACTGCAGAGGAGCAAAGAGTGGTGTTTTTGGACAGGTTTTGGTATCCCAAAGACTGCAAAGAAGGAGGAGTGTTAGATTGGCTGTACAATGACTGCCAGCAACAAGTCTGATCCGAATTGGTTGCTGGGAGCCACTACATGGCTTCCTTACCTGGCTAGATGCAATAAGACGGCACACCATTCAGTAATACACACCTGTCCATTCAGTCCGGCAAGCATGATTGTATAAGACTGAAATCCCATGCACACTTCCCTGGGAGTAAACCCTGTTTAAGAAAGCCATGATGGGATGTACAGTACATAGGTACAGAATGCCATTTCAACAGTGGTAGAGCAAGTCACTACCTGTATTATCACAGCTTGCAAAACACCAAGTGATAGAACAGATAGCTTAGTGCTGTGGCTGTTGTTTTATTTTCCCCCCTCATTTTTTTAAAGATTGAAAACACTTGATTCAGCTGGAGAAGGCAATCAGTTCTTTTTACTGAGGCTCCTTCTTCTGCATTGGTGTAATTCCCCTGAATTCATTGGAAGTACTTTATATTCATGCTGGCATAAGCAACAACTTGACTGATCGTGTCTCTAATATTTAGATACAGAACACCATTACATTTAGCAGATATAGTAGGTAGGATATGAAAGTAATTGTCTCCAAATTAGTTTGCAACTCTGTGGACTTTTCGGTTCCATTACAACGAATGAAAGAGCAACACTATTCGGTTTTATTATTTCATGAATGTGCTTAATATCTACATAATGATTTGACTCCAACGACAAAAAAAATATGCATGAGCAACAAATAAATAGTGACCTCCTCACATAAGGACACTATCTCTAAAGAGTGATTGCGAGAGATATGCCTGGCTGAATCCAATGTATCAATATTTATTAAGCAGACAGAAAGTCAATTTCAGCATCCCTTGCAGTGCTCTCACTAAAGAATATGCCTTTTAAAAGAAAATGCCAGTTCCTATCTTAGTGGGTTCTATCAACTTTATTAACAGGAGCACCTTTTAAAGAATGCAATGCGCAATCAGAATCACGATCTCGGGGTGAAAGCAGATAGGAAGACTTACACTTAACATTGACCTTTAGGCAGGAGGTGGAATGCTTCCCAATCTTCTTAACTATTATATCCTTAGCCAGGATTGGGCTGTTCTACAGAGCCCAAGACAACAGCAGAAGGGACTTCCACTGTCATGAAGTGCCTGCCAAGGGACCACAGTGCTCCGTTGATGTCCATTTTGCATGTGCTGCTGCAAGAGGAAGGAACAGTGCAATGCTACTACCGGACTACCACCGCCATGCTTGCAGGAACAGGTAATGGAGTAGTCAGGGAAGGAAGGGGTCAGTGGAGAGGGAGCAGGGAGGGGCAAATCTGGGCACAGTGTGGGAGGAATGGGTGCGGGGAGGCAGCGGGAGGGGGTGGATCTGGCAGCAATGGCCCAAACTGGAACCCAGCCCCTCTTTTCCAAACCTCCCTGGCCTTTTCTGCTCATGAAACTCAGACTTGCACAAGCTAAAGAGCTGGCTCACAAATCCAAGGGGAACCATTGTGGAGCAGAAGGTTTACAGAAGGATAAGGGGATATAATTCCCCTTTTCCCTCCCAAGCCTCCCTATCCACCCCCTCCTGCTGGATATAGCACACACCTTCTTGGCCAGGCTGCACTGATGGGGGAAAGATAAGATTGCACTCTTAGATGAACAGGACAGGAGGAACCCCCCTATTACTGAAAAGCTCCTTCACTTTTCAGTGCTTCTCCTTTTATCTGGGCATTCTGTCTTTTTCATTTCAAAGCCAACTATTGTTAGTTGTACATTAGCATCAGCTGTAATCATGAACCATAGTTTCATCAAGTTATCATTTGCTATCCTAATTAGAAATGGGCTGGCAAACTCTGGTTTAGCCAACAATGAGTAGCACTCACACCACTTGGGAACACGACAGGAAGTAGGGATGTGCCAAATTCCTTGAGAAATGTCACTTTGCTTCTAGAAACTCATTTGGCTTTCCCTTCAGAATTCTCAGGTGTGTCTCAAAATTCTCAAGTACCTGAAATGTGCTTGAAATGTCACTTTTTTTTGAAAATTGTTGAAAATGAAATTTGTTGAGAGAAGCCTTTTGGCTTTTGAGAGAAGCCAAAACAATTTTGATAAGTCTACTAAAATTTCCCTCGCAAATGGTGTGATTTGTACATTCGTAGCTAATTCAAGAAATTCTGAAAACTGTAAATAATTTATTTCCCCATTGACAGATGCATTAATCAGATACAGTTAATTTTTAGAAGCAGAAATCTCTGGGGTGATCTGAATTAATGATCTAACTATTCACTCAAAGTCTGGTAATGCCACAAATATGATCCAGCCAAACTCTTAAATTTTATAGGTCAAAAAGTTAACGTTTTGACCTAAATTTTGTTTTATGTAGTGTTTTCAGTAGAAATTCTCATTATTTAGCATTCTGGGTTGAGCACACACACACACACACACACACACACACACACACACACACACACAAAACCCCATCCCTAATGATTGCTCTCCAAAGATACTGCATGTGAAAGGACTATATGTCAGGAACTGAGTTGTCTGTTCTGAAGCAATTGTAAAAGCCATGTTTATATGTGATAAGTACATCACTGACCCAGTGCAGAGTGATAAAACAACAAGACAGAGCACCCCAGAACACTTCTCAATAATAGCTGGAAAGATACTTGATGAATTGGAGGAGATTAATATCACTAGGATTCAGCATCCCAAAGGGAAACTTGCCAGTGTTCTCAGGCAGGGAATTCATTCCTCAACCCCTGCTGTAAGTCAGCTAAAAACAAATCATTCCTAGTGGGAGACAGGTGAACCCCATTCCCTCTAAATAGGGCTGGTGAATTAAAGGCTATATTAGGGTGAAAAATAACAACCCCACCGTAACTGCGGACCAGCCCCCTCATGTACGCGTTGATTTTCCTTCTAGCCAAATCTATGCAGCATGGGCTAACTGCCCCACACCACACTCTGCCGGGGAGCATCTCAGACCACGGGATAACAATTCCAGGTACCCAAGACTGAATAGTCTGCAAATCCTTACGGACCTGAAGTCTCAAGGACATAGATGCAGGTCATTCTCCCCCAAATGAATAACTAGTACATGAGGTGGAGCATTGTCATGCAGGTACTCACAGAAAAGGGAAGCAGCTGGCCACAGAGCATTCCTCTCCTGGCCCTCCACTCCACGCATGCCCATAAGCCGAGCCCAAGTTAGGTACCAAAACAGGACATCGCTGCTCTTTTTTGTGTCCAAAAGATAATGGAATGTCCTTTGATAAGGACCCTCGCGAAAGATATCCAACAGCGCCCTGTCAAAGAAAATCAAAAGTGAGGCAGGATTGTACAGGGACCCTTTTGGGCCACCGGTGCTGGCCTCACAAAAAATTAACCCCCGAGAGTTTAACCCATCAAAGTCAATCACATTCAAGGAACCAACAATAACATAAGGGGGAAACCCCAAAATGTGGATTTTAAAAGCCACATGCCTAAGGGTAGTGCCACCAGGTCGCAAAGATCGGCACCTAACAGTGGGTTAAGCTCTGTGGCAATAATGTCCAACCACCAAATGCCCACCTTGGGCCGTGCCTTTAGCGCCGCACTGGTAGGCACTCTAAACTAAATGCCCACCTTGGGCCGTGCCTTTAATGCCACACTGGCAGGCACACCAAGTGCCCTCCTTGGGCCGAGCCTTAAATGCTGCACTGGCAGGCTCTCACAAAGCTGCAGAAGGCTGCAGATCACCAGCGCCCGATCCTCTGGACTGCTTCTGAGGATAAACCTACTGGCAGCCACAGAGGCCGCTCCGATTCTAAAAGAATATAAGCCACAAACTGCCGGTGAAGAGATGTTTCAGAGAGATATTTAAGATGTTTGAATGGCTGATTGCCTGTGCCAGTGTTTGCTGCTTTCTTTCTATGACAGCATGCTCAGGAAAAGTGGCAATCCAGCTACTGTCCACCTGTGATTCACTTCCAAACATAGCCCCACACAGGGTGCTGTATGCCAGCAGCTTACTGCTAGGCAATCATGGGCCAAATAAAGGCCTGATTCACATACAAACATAGCCCCATATAGGGTGCTAAATGCCAGCAGGCTACAGCTAAGCAATCCTGGGCCAATAAAGGCTAGATTCACATGCAAACATAGCCCCTCATAGATTACTGAATGCCTATGCCAAAGCGTACATCCAGCTGGCACTCTCAATTATGTTAAGGCCCACACGGGCTGTGCCAAAGCATACATCCAGCTGGCAGGGGTTGGGTCAGGACCATTCAGACGACACTTGACCGGGTTGGTGAGCTTGGCTGGCGTGTCCCGTGGCTGACTCAGGCAGAATCCACCGCTGGAGCGTAGCCTTGGTGGGCTCTGTCAGACTCTGCTGCCTTTACCCTCCGGGGTTGGTGGAGATGGGCCAGTGGTGGCATCGAAATGATTTAAGAACAGGAACTCACTGGAGGGAGCGAGGAAGGGGGCTGTGCAGGATGGGACTTCCCCACTGCAGCCCTTCCCTCTTCGCCCCCCTAGGAATCCGGAGTCGCTCCCTTTATCACTCTGAGTGCTGGCCAACCAAGAAGAAAAGCTCTTTGCAGAGGAATCGGGAGGGGGAGGAGGGAGAGTGAAGTAGGCGGAGTCAGCCCTAATGTTAACAAGTGGAACTGAGTTCCCCCGCGTTCCCCCTGCATGACATCACTGAGATGGGCTCTCCTGGACTCAGGACCAGGGGGGCTCGGAGCCAGTCTGTCATGCCCATATAGCCGAGGGGAAGTTACGGCTAGTGCCGTTTCCTCCAAAGAGTAGCCCGCACGTTGGCAGGCGGTTTGATATCCCCTGCTGCAGGTTTTTCCCATGTTAATTTTAATAAAATGACCCATTATCCCAAGCCTGTGTCCGGAGTCTTTATTCAGAGTCGTAAGGGTAATAGCTGGAATGATACTTGATGAATTGGAGGAGATTAATACCACGAGGATTCGGCATCCCAAAGGGAAACTTGCCAATGTTCTCAGAGAATTTGGCAGGGAATTCACTGCTCCATTGGACATTTATTTCAATGTCACTGAAAAATGGGAAGCCACCCCTGGGTTGAAAATGTGAAGCATCTCAAAGAAAGAAACTTCTGATTTCTATGCAGAATACTTTGTCTTTTAATTAGAGATGATATCTGGGAGAAAGCTAGAAAAGGGAAGAGATGTCAAGGAATAAGGAAGTGTTGCATTGTGATAAATTCTTTTTTCTCCGGAGGTATATCAAATGAGAGATGAAGGTAAAGTGCCCCCCATCAGGGCCATCTGTTTCCAGTTCAGCATGCTTTTGATCAAGGCAGCAAGCACAATGCTTATTCAAATGGCTGCTGAGCCATTGTTCAGCTGCATTCCATACTGTTGCCATCACTCTTAAGCAATCACCAAAGTGACTGTGTGCTTATTCTTCTGGTTCCCCATGGCTTATAGAAACTGTATCTAAGATAGAACAACATTTGAGCATATCTATCCAATCAGTGTTTTTGCAGCCCAAAACGTACTCGCATTTTCTCAATGGAGCATGCAGTCTAGCCCAGAGATGGCCCATTTTATCTGGCCCCCAGAGGCCCTAACAAAGTTATGTCAAAAGAAGGATCATAGATAATCCACAGTTTCACAGAAATAATGTTTTATTCAAGTTGTAAAAAAAAGAAATAGTCCTCACTTGGGTATGTCACTCGTTTGGATTTTGCATGTCATGTGAAAATGTAGAAAATAACTATATATTTATAGATATCTATATCTTATTCAAACATGGGACATGGTGGCGCAGCGGGTTAAACCACTGCTGCTGGGCTTTCCAGCCGGAAGGTTGGAAGTTTAAGACTGTGCGACAGAGTGAGCTCCCGTTGCTTGTCCCAGCTCCTGCCAACCTAGCAGTTCCAAAGCACCTAAATGCAAGTAGATAAATAGGGACCACTTTGGTGGGAAGGTAACGGCGTTCTGTGCACTACCACATGCCACGTGCCGGCCACATGACCACGGAAGCTTGTCCTCGGACAAAACGCCGTCTCTACAGGCTTTGAAACGGAGCACCGCCCCATACAGTCGGTCACGACTAGACCATGGGGAAACCACAGTATGGAATTATAAATGTGTTGCAGTTCATTAAATAAAATAGACAATAACTTGCAAGGGGGGGGCTGAAACCCCATCTCCCCCTCTTTTAGTGTAGGGTTCTAACTCGCAGGAGACAGTCAGCTGCAATCTATTTCTCCTTTTGAATGTCTCCATCTTGACTTCAAGTTGTACATCATCCCAGCTGATGTGCACAGTCCCTAAAAAGAGGTCAAGGAAGTTCTGGACTGTGTCGCCCACTCTGAGCTGCTTTTCAGTTTGCAATCCTTGCCCATGTAGTTTTCATCCAGCATCCCCAAACTCAGCAATCCTCAAAGATCAGTTCTGGGGCTACAATGATCAATTTGCTTACTACAAGGTCATCGCCTATCCATATTCGTATCCCCTGTCCTACACTATACATGCCAGTTGCGACAGACTTGGCTAAAACACTATGCCAACTTGGATAGTCTGAAGAGGGTGAAAAAAATCAGAAGCCAATCAGGAGAGGATAAAAAATTCCCCTTTGAGAATCCAAAAGGGGCAGCCAGAGAATCCAAGTCTACTTTCCTGGGCAGATGAGAACCTCTGCTCTGATAACTGATACAGTTATCTGATACAGTCAGCTCTGATAACTGAGAATCAATGCTATGCTACAGCTCTAGCAGCTCTCTCAAAACTCTGCCTTCTATAGCCAGATATCAAGCCCCATTTTCCTGACATCGCCCCTCTCATTCAAGGTCATGGGGAATGAGCCTTAATGTTATGTCAAGGCAAAGTTTTTTTATCCCTGGAGGGCACCAACAGAATTTTCAAGGCTGAACCACTAGTGAGGTCAATTTATACCACAAAGGCACTTCTGGTTTCCAGATGGTTAGTGAAAAGTATGGTGGTCCCCTGCAAATATGGGAGGTGGCCAGTGTTGTCATTCAGCCGGAACACTGGGCGGAAGGAACGGGTGAGTGGCAGCCCGCCCGTTGCGTTCCGGTCCGTTTCACCGTCTTCCCCGCCCCCGCGGAGGCAGGGAAGACGGCGAAATGGACCAGAACGCAACGGGCGGGCTGCTGCTCACCCGTTCCTCCTGCCCAGTGTTCCGGCTGAATGACAACGCTGGAGGTGGCCGTTCCTACTACAGACAGTTATTGCTTCCATTTGTCTCTTTGACAGACACAAACTAATATCGCCTTCACAGCTACAGTACTTCTGGATTTTTTGCCCACTGTGATTGGACTAACTGCTTCGGACTGGTCAGATCCCTCAATCCTTCCAAACTCCATGCAGTTTGGGGCCCACTCCAAAGCCTGCTTCTGTGGATAGTATGGTTGTACCTCCTGGGCAACTGTTGCACATGGTGCCATAAAGCGCCTCCAACGCCGGCAGTAAGCTCTTACTGCCAGCACTGGGTTGGCACCATGGCAACGCCACCCACACACTCCCCAGAGGGAGCACCAGTCGCTGGCAAGTGGTGAGTTTGTCACTCGCCAGCGATGCAGCCTTCAGGGCGGGACGGGAAGTTGTTTGCGGAGGGGGCGGGACCGGTGGCAACTCTTGCCATCAATTTCCGACCTCCAAGTAACCCTGTGTAAACTTACTTAGGGGCCCTCGATACTGTGCCAGCTAAAAAGCCGGCGCAGGAGTGAGTAGACCCATCGCCCACCCTGTGCCCTTACTGTGGGGAAAGGGGACAAACGTCCCCTTTTCCCATGGAGCATCCTGGGGCTGCCTGGCTGCCGCTGCATTCCTAGGCGGTCAGGCAATTCTTGATTGGGCTGCCCATTGACTTCTGCTCATCTCTCTTCCACTAAAAATCTCAAGGGTTTTTTTTCCCACTCACCAGGAAAAATTCTATTTAAATATGCATATTTCCCAAGTATTTTCATGTATTTCCTAACTAAATAGCGGGTGTGATAATGCTTTGCAAAATATGCACTTAAATATTTTCCCCTCAAGCTTAGCAAATGCATAAAATTCATTGACCTCTCTCAGTCAATGAATCAACAGAGCGCAATCCTATACTGGTGGTGCGCCAGTAGTGTGCTCTTGTGCCGGTCTAGCGCTGTCGCAAAAGTGCCGTCAAGTGTGTCTGCCCCAGCAAGTCAGATGCTGGACTGGCACAAGCAACAGCTCCAGTGCTCGGGCCCCACTGCGGCCATCAGCTGTGCCGGCCATGCACCAATTGAGCGCTGGAGGCGTTTCAGAGGTGTGCCGGGGGCGTAATGGGGTGGTGCAGTGGGTGGTGATGGGGGCAGAGACAGCAAACTACGGTTGCACCAAATCCTAAGCCCTGTCCCCAGCCAAGATGGCCCCGATCCGGGCTGCTGTGTATGTGCACCTGCTCCTGCAAATATGCAGGTGCAGATTCGAGCAGCCCCATAGGGATGACTGGGGCTTACCCGAGTACAAGGGGAAAACCTCCCCTTGTCCTTCGCTGAGCTGCTGCTGCCTCCTGCTGGGCTTAGGATACGGCCCTGCTGTGCCAGCCTTCCTAGGCTGGTGCTGCTTAGGATTGGGCTGACATTTTTTTGCATCACAGTCTTACGCATTTCTACTCTTACACGTCGCCTACTATTTTTTTTTCTCCCAATGTGCACAAGTTACTCATGCTTAAGTAGCATGCTGGTGATGAGTTTGTTTCTTATAAAATCTGATCTCCTGAGGTGTGGGAGATGTCCATAACCAAGTGCTTCCATCATGAATTTGTGCAAGAAAGGATATGAGAAATGTGTAAGCAGGCTACACACTTCTGAACATTGCTATAAGAAGAAAGAAGTGCAGCCCTGTAATTAGGACAGAATTTCCACAACACAGTACTGTACCGTACAGGGTATATTGGAAGTAAAAACATCCAGGGGAAAGGAGATGAATTGAGCTTCTTGTGGCATATGATCACTTTGCATTTGTCTTCTGTTCCATGAAAACATTCCTAATTGCAGTGGTCTCCCTACAGGGGTGAGAGGAACATGCTAAGTGTTGCAGGAGCCTGAGCTCCCATGTAACACGTCTTTCCCCCCTACATGCAGGAACGCCACTGCCTAATTACCAGAAGAGGTTCAGCTGGATAAAATACCTGGTATAGGAGTTGTTGGCCTTGGATCCAAAGGACCAAGGTTCAAATCTCTCTCTTCAGCCATGACATTTACTGGGTCAGTCACTATCCTTCAAGCTAGACTACTTCATAAGGTTGTTGTGAGGGTAAGGAGGGTGAGAGTAAAAAGCGGGTCAGTAGCCATGTATAATACCAAAAGTGCTTTGGGAGAAAGAGCAGGATTTATTATTATTATTATTATTATTATTATTATCATCATCATCATCATCATCATCATCATCATCATCATCATCATTATCATTATTATTATTATTTGCCTGTAAACCGCTTTGTGAACTTCGTGTTGAAAAGCGGTATATAAGTACCTTGATTGATTGATTGATTTAAATGTGAAAAAATAGATTTACCTTTTTTTTTCTTTTTGAGTACACAGCTTCAGCAAGAGAAAAACAACTGTATATTTCAGAATCATAAATAAAAGACATAAGACATAAGACATAAGAAATTTATTTGTCATTACACTCACAACTGGGTGCAACGAAATGAGGTGCTCTTCCCCAAGGTAAAACTGGACAACACCAAAACTAAAATATGCACAATCAACCATACAACAATCACTTATACAAATATAAATATAAATACCCCATTGCTCCCAGCAATTTAAATTCCACAAAAACTTATGACCCCGCATTTAAACTCAGTACTGCACTTGGGTAAAAACTGTTTCTGAATCTGCTCGTCCTTGCTTTCAATACCCTAAATCTCCTTCTCGATGGTAATAGTTCAAAGAGCTGATGTCCCGGATGAGAGGAGTCTTTCAATATATTAGATATCTTCCTCTTGCATCTATTTTTATACAGTTCTTCCAAAGAGGGGAGTAAACAGCCAATGATGTTTTGGGCCGTCTTGATCACCCTTTGAATTGCCTTTTTCTCTGCCACTGTGCAGCTCGTGTACCATACACAGAGACAGTAGGATAATATGCTCTCAATTGAACTCCGATAGAAGGTGATTAGCAAACTCTCAGCCAATTGTTGCTTTCTAAGAATCCTTAGAAAATACAACCGTTGTTGCGCCTTCCTAATTAAAGCAGCGGTGTTCGCACTCCAAGTCAGGTCATTAGTTATGATGGTCCCAAGAAACTTACATTCAACTACCTGTTCCACACAAACTCCATCTATATACAGTGGCTGAATGTCTGCTCTTTTTTTCCTATAGTCCACTATAAACTCCTTGGTTTTTCGGATATTAAATAGAAGATTATTTTCTTTGCACCAGCGGGATAGCTGTAATACCTCATCCCGATACGCAAACTCATCATCCCCGGAAATAAGTCCTACTAATGTAGTATCGTCCGCAAATTTGATAATCCTATTATTGGGATGGTTATTGGTGCTATCCGATGAATAAATGGAGAACAGTAGTGGACTAAGGACACAACCTTGTGGAGTGCCAGTGCTGAGTATCTTGTCAGTAGAGATGTAATCATTCAGTTTAACTCTTTGTGGACGATTTGTTAAAAAATCCCATATCCATAAACAGATAGAATCAGGAAAATCTAGATCTTTAAGTTTGGCTATTAATCTGTGTGGTATGATGGTATTAAAAGCAGAACTAAAGTCCGCAAACAGCATTCTTACATAATTCCCTTGTGTTTCCAAATGGGATAAAGCCGTATAAAGCACAGTATTAATCGCATCCTCAGTTGATCTATTTTCTTTGTAAGCAAACTGAAGCCCATCAAAGGAATCAGGAAGGCAGGAGATAATATATTTCCGAACTAGCTGCTCAAAGCACTTCATTAAGATTGAAGTTAGTGCCACCGGCCTATAATCATTTGGACTATTTGTAGGCAACTTTTTAGGCAGTGGAATGATGATGGAAGCCTTGAGACAGACAGGAACTGCACATTGTGTCAGGGATCGATTGAAAATTACAGTCCAAACCCCAGCTAGCTGATCAGCACAGTCTTTTACCACCCGACCAGGAATTGAGTCGGGTCCAGCTGCTTTTCTGGAGTTAACCACCTTCATTGTCTGTCTCACATCCAGCTCATTCACAATGAAGGGGGGACACTGCTGAGTAAATGATGGCAAACGAACAGGTACAGTTTGATCGATCTCGAATCGAGCAAAAAAGTTGTTCAACTCCTCAACCACCTCCACGCCACCGCCCGAAGAAACCTTTTTTGCTTTATAGTTCGTTAGTTGTTGAACCCCCTGCCAAACTTGCCTCATGTTATTGCTGAGAAAGCAGTCTTCAATTTTCCTCTTGTATTCGGCCTTAGCTTGCTTTATGCCTCTCCTCAAGTTCGTTCTTGCTGCACTGTAGTCTAGATCATCCCCAGACTTAAAAGCCTTATTTCTTGCATACAACAGGCGTCTAACCTTCCCGGTCATCCAAGGTTTTTGATTAGGATAAACCCGGATACGTTTCTTCACCGTGACAGTGTCAATACAGTGTGCCATATACCCTAACACCGCAGCCGTATGTTCTTCCAGATCAGGATGATCAAAAACTTCCCAGTTTGTCTGTTCAAAGCAGTCCTTTAACTGCTCCATTGCACCCTCCGGCCAGCTTTTCACTGTCTTGACTACCGGCCCTGACTGTTTTCTCAGCGGAATATACTCCGGAGCCAGAAACAGGGACATGTGGTCAGACTGACCCAAATGTGGTAATCGTAATACCCTGTATCCATTTGCAATATTCGTGTAGACCTTATCTAAGATGTTCGACCCCCTAGTGGCACACCTTATATGTTGATGGAATTTAGGGAGGACTACACGTAGGTCTACATGATTGAAGTCTCCTGCAATAATGTATACTGCATCCGGAAATTTGCTTTGCAAGTTGCCAATTTCATCGCCCAGATGACCCAGCGCCAAATCCGCATTTGCATCCGGCGTATTCCTATGTAAAAAGTAAAAGTATTCCTATGTTCTTTGCAATAAAAGCATATTCCTGACTTTTTTCTACATAGATAGAACTGAAGCAGTAACAGACAAACCGCTTTTCATGTTTTGAAAATAAAAAGGAGCTAATATTTCACTGAACCACCGATTGCAAACCTGACTTCCATAATAGCAAATGCTAATTGTTCAAAGTCAAAGCCGTTTTGAAGGTTTCGATAATCACCCCACCGTTTCACCTTTCTGGGAATGTGTAATGAAACACCAGAGGCTTGCTTTTCAGCACAGAAGCTTCTGTCAAGAGATTTTCATTTACTTCAGACGTTGATTAAACTCCCCACAAGGCTTACCACACTAAAGTTTGCTTTGGAGTGCTGAGATGTGTCCTTTAGCTGCATCTCCAGGAGATCACTATTACAAACGGTGAAAAGGGGAAAAGTGGGGAGAGAAAACTGCCATTTTTTTTTTCAAAATGAACCGTGACCAATATTTTTAGCACTGCTATGGATATTTCTTTGTAACAATTTGATAGGCACGGAAATACTCATTTGCCTCTGAACACTGAAGGAGTCCAAGGACACATCACTGAGAAGCACCAGTCTGTTGCATTTCATTTTAATAGATGTTAGCCCAGTTTTGGTTTGCAGGGGCCCAGGCTGTTCACAGCCTGAAAAAAAGCACCATCCTATTCACTGGAGGCTGAAAGTTTTAAGCCTGCATTTTCTGATCAGATACATGCGACATCAGTGACCAGACTCATCCTAGAAATTGTGTCAAAAGGACTTGGATCTGGCCTGAGCGCTGTGCCAGCTTAGCCCTTGCCCTGGGTAATGGATGCGTAACAGAGAGATTCTGAAATGGTAGGATGCTCTGATAACAGATCCTGAACCCAGTGCCTGGGGAGATCCTAATCTCTTCCAATGTCATCTGATTCTGAAGGGGCCCCATCTACTGATGTGCAACAATCACCTGAGAAATGTAATGGCTTATAGAAACTCACCTGGTCCCCCCTTGGAAATGCTTAGAAGGTTCTCCTTGGGAGGAACTCCATTTCCACATATTCAAAATTTTGGTGTCAAGCTTAGCCACATCTCATTACTTTTTCCAAAGGCTGTTCCACAAAATGTGTCCCTAGCCAATTGACACAATTCCTGTACACAAGTTTGTTTCCTCACATCTTCAAGTTATTACACTTGTTCTCTCACACAGTGGTGCCCAAACCTTTTAGCACTGGGATCCGCCTGCAAGAAAGTGTCATTTTACCAGCTGCTCAAGCCTCCATAGCTACAATGGTGATTGGGCAGCAGTGCTTCTCCCCAAGTATCAGGTGGTTTAATCTGCCCTGTCAGTTTTACAACCCAACAATAATTGGGTTGTGATCCACTGTTAGGTCATGGACCCACAGTTTGGGGACCGCTGTTTTAGGACACATCTGGTCACTTCTCTCATGTAAGGCTGCAACTGTCTACCTCTAGTGGATGGGTTTGTTGGCCCAATCCTATGCTATACTTGTGCTGGCAGAGCAAGTGCTCCACTGGCGTGTGCTGTTGCAAACATACTATAAAGCACACTGTGACAGCCTTCCTGCTGGTGCCAGTGAAAAGAGCAATGCTTGCTTGTGCTGAACTGCACAGGGGCAGGGAAAGGGCAGGGGAGGGCAGGCAGGGGGATTAACAGGACAGGCAAGGGCAGCAATGGTGGGCAGATCAGACCCAGGAGGGGGTGGAATCAGCCGCGCCAGCACACATCATGCCCTATCCAGTGGTGTCATTCAAATGATTTAGGAACAGGAACTCACTTTTGATTGGCACTTGTCGGGAACCTGGAACCAGCCATGGAGCCCGTTAGGAACCAGAACGCCCATTCTGGTCTGTTCCCCCTGAATGACATCACTGGTCCTATCCCCCTTCCTGGGCATGATCGGCCAACATGGATCAACCTGGACTTGCACCAGCAATATCGCTGATGCAGGTTCAGATTGACCCATTGTGCAGGCTGGAGCTTTCCTTGAGGCAAGGGAACAAATGTCCCCATACCCCAAGGAGACTTTCTGCCTGCTAAAGCCCCCCACAGGATGCAGTATAGCCCATGCCAGCACTGCTGCATTGGTGCGGGGAAGTTTAGGCAGGATTGGGCTGTCTGTCTTGTCAGGGAATGCTGCCTTTGTTTGCTTAAAGAATTTAAATCCTGCCTTTCTCCCACACACTAGGGGCACCCAAAGCAGCTTACAACATCACAGCTTACAACATAATACAAAGCGAAAGAGTAAAACGATATTAAACATAAAACAAAACAATGGCAGAACAGACCCCAATGGATCACTCAAAACTATTGAAATTATATTCATTAAAAAGTGCCGGCATTTCCTATTCTTTCCTGGGCATTTTTAGCAGTCCCTCTTTAAATCCCTGTTAATTGGTTGTAGGGATGAGAATGCTGTTCAATGTCAAGTATTGTAAACAAATATGTAATCAGGTGGTAGAATATTTGGAAAAATTTGTGTCAAACAGATCTCTAAATTCGCAAATGTTGGTAGCATTGTAGAAAGAAAGCAAAGCATTTATTTTTATTTGAATGCCCCTCTTTGATTAATAAGCAAAATTAAAACAGATCTAGGAAGGGAATGGAACTCCATTTAATAGAATCATTTTACCTTTGTATGAAAGATTTAAATGATTTGCCTGAATTAGGCTCAGATAGAATCAAGCTATTTAAATTAGGCTCAGAATTCTACTCAGATAGAATCAAGCTACTTAAACAAATTTAAACTGGGGATCTAGGAATCATTTATCAATACTTTGAAACCCAACTGATAAAAGTAAACCTAAGAAACATAATTTCTGCATAAATGCAACATGTTTTTAAAAAGAGGAAAAGCCGTTAGTGCTCTGGTGCCCTAACGGTCCGCTTGCCCTGCCCCTGGGAAGACGGACAAGCTGGGGCTTGACAGTGATTGGCTGTCGGGCTGCAAGGAGGCAGGACTGCAGCCTCCAGCATGGGCACGTGGCCCATGCGAGCTCAGAACAGTCCCGGACGGCAACCCCACCTGCCCGTCCTTTAACTAGTCTGAGAGTAACTGGTTGATCTTTGGAGGGCTGGGTAGGAATTTTTTACTATCTTCCTGATTGACCATGTGAAGGTAGTTTTTCCACCTACCCCAGACTGTTTGGGTTGGTAGCATCAGGGCGGTGGTTTGTGTAGGCAGCTGTTGACTACTTGGCATGAGAGGTGCGGGGTAAGAGGAGATCAGACAGCTCACGGTGTCCATGCCGCTGCAGCAAGGTGGAGGGGGTAGTATCGGCTGCTCTGATGATGCCTACCCAACTCAAAGAGTGGATGAGGAAACCCCTCAACTGGCCATGTGAAGGTCAGCTGCCCGGTCCCTTTTGAGGGCAACTAGGTCAGCCCAGCTCAAAGTAACGACAGAGCCTGGACTCGAGTTGTTTGGTTCGCCCAATGAGATCAATAGGGGTGGAGGCCACAAGGACCGTCCACCCCAGTTAGCGACCCGCGCCTTAAAAGGGGGGAGAAACACTTCCCCCCTTTTCAGTCACTTAGTTCCTTGTTTGCAAATCCTGTGTAACCAATATTAAATAAAGTGGCCATGTTAATATCCAAAGCCGCAGTCTGCTGTCTTTATTAAGGGTGCAAGGGTAAAAATCAACTATATAACTTGTCAAAGGCATAGGGGTTTGCTTACATTTTTATTGCATTTTCTTTGAATACATACGGTTAGGTAAGTATGTATGTATTTATTTGAATGAAGTCACTTTAATAAATAAATCTGCTCCAGCAGCACATTTACACATTGAGGCCCTGTGACTAGTATTGATGCACTCAATTTAAGTGTCAGATGTGAATGCAAAAGTGCACTCATGAGACAGGAAAATGATTGCAGTTCGTAGATCTGAAGACTTAAATTAGGGTGGGAAAGAGGGGGGATTTGCTTTTGGAGCATAAATAATTCTGTTTAATTACCACAAATCAGGGATTTACAATTAAAAGCAACACATTCATCCTAAACTCCTTGGCACTTGATCTATGTACACCATGCCAATGTCGGCATCCTTTTTATTCCTATTAGCAAGCCCCACCTAAACACTAGAATCATGTTTTGACTTCAGGTGAGTAAAAAGTAGGCTGCAATTCATCATGGAAGTATATGTAAAATAACATAAATGAAAGTTACAGTGCCACCTGTGCATGTTCAGCAACGATGTCATCACATCATTATGTCATCACTGAACTTGACGAGGTTTGTGTTTGTATTGCAATATCCGACATCTGGGACCCCCCCCCCCGGACCACCCCCAGAGATCACGGAATGCTGTCCCTCCTGGCCACTAGCAACCCCAGTAGCTCAGGAGACCTTACACTTGTCCCATTACCCCCTTCAGTATTATAGCCCAGGGCTAAGCCTGGATTAGCCAGCTTCCATTCCCAGGAGACAAGGCACACCAGGGGGTAAAATAAAGTATATTTATTAAAACTATAGCTTACAAAATAAAGGCTCAGAGGCCCTATCAAAGCACGGCATAACTACTTGAAAGCTTAATGCAAAATGGAAAATCCTACATCTTACTACCTATCGCTCACTCAGCAGAGCAGAAACAGGTGTCTTGGGGTGCAGGATGGTCTCTCCCCCCCCCAGACAGCTAAAAACCATCTCTTTGTTCTCCCTTCTCCAACACCCCTCAGCTTCCTTTCCTCAGGCTGCTCGTTCTGGGCTTCCTCCATTCTCCCAACCTGAGATTCAAAGGTCTCAGTACAGCTAAGGTTTAGCCTTGCCAAGCACCTTTGGAATATAGTTCAGCTCCCCCTGGCTGCAGAGGCTCCAGACAACACATTCAACTCCTGTTGCTCAGTTCCCAGGAGGGGGATGCAGTGGCGTATCTAGGGTATTGCGGGAGGGGCAAGAGCAATGGGCGCCGTTTGCAATGGGGGTGCCAAATGCTCTCGCCCCCCCAGCACAGCGCCCAAGAATCAATCAATCAATCAATCAATCAATCAATCAATCAATCAATCGGTACTTGCCGAGCAGGGAGATGCGTGACTTCTGGGCCGGCTGCTGCTGGGGGAAAATTGCCCAAGCAGCAGCCAAGGGAAGTCGTGTGCCCCCCTGCTCACCAAGCAGGGAGACTTGTGGCTTCTCCCGGCTTGACGAGTGTGGGGGCGGGGGCGACTTCTCCCGCCATGGCTTGGCCAAAGTTGGCCAAACCAGGGTGGAGAGAAGTTGCAAAGTCATGACGTCATGACGCTGTGATGTCATGACGTTGTGTGCCATGGGCACGGTTTTTCCCTGGTACACCCCTGGGGGAATGGAAAGCAGAAACGGGGCTAGGCTAGTCCTCAAGATGGTGCCAGGCTGAGGCCTAGCTCTCGTCACCCCCTTTCTTTTGATAGTAGAGCACAGCTGAGAGCTGCGTGGCTGCTTGAGGGTGGGGATGCGGCTCCCAAGATAGATTCTCCATGTCAAATGAGCCTTAGCTAGGACAAATTGTCTTGATTTTATGATAAATTGAATTTTCAAACTAAATAGCAATAGACAACTAAAAAATAGCCTCATCTAAAATATGCAGGTATTCCATGTCTTGTATGACGTTATTTTTACAAACACATACATGCTCAATATTAAAATAGGAAATATTTATCTTTTAACCCACCCCTGAGAAATGCAGACTTGAAATGCAAGGAAATCATATGAAGCACGAACAATCCTACTTCCAAACAAAGGCGTCAAAGATATAAGAATAAGTGAGAAGGGTGGTGAAGAAAGATAAAGGTACATTTTGTTGTCCAAACGTAAGAATTGCCGACTCACTGCGAAAATTCAGAATGAGAAGGGTGGCTGCCAAACACAGATGATTGAACTTTAATTTTTAAATGAGCTTCGACATCTGTGAAATTTAAACCCCAGGGCCAACCATTTATGTGACACTGCATTAAAAGGAAAACAAAGCTTTGACATGCAAATTCCAAGCCTTACATTGCATCAGAGCAACCTTGCAAACAACCTTCACGTAGCCAACCCCACTCTGTTCCCAGTCCTGTTCGATCCTGCCTCCCATATGGATCTCTTCCTCCTTTCCCTTTGCTAATCAAGTTGACACCTCTTTTCAGTTCACTTTCTACCAAAACTGGTTTTCAAGGCTAGGCTGGACCTGTTATTAACCTGTCTTGTACCACTATTACTCATATTACCTCCTTTGAGATAAGCAGCGACATTACGCGAGCCGATCTTTGCATATGGGACGTTGCTACACTCACACACAGAATCGGTATTGCAAATGTCAGCTTATTACTGGGTCATTAAAGTCAGGTCATGATATTTCTGAATTTGATGTTTTTAACCTTTTCTAGAGTTAAGCGACATGCGCAAGACATTTATTCATTTCTGCTCTTAAGGTGCTTTGTTTATTCTTCAGACACCCTATGCCACAAAAATTAGGTTATACTGAATAAATTGCACACTGAATTTTAACACTTGCCTGTTAAGTTGTTTTGAAATTTCCTTTCATTCAGAGGCATCACTTTTAATATACCGTACATGCTGCTGGCTACAGGGCAATCCTTATAAAATGGGAAATGGCATTCTTATTAATTTATGACAGTCTCCTACCACTCTAATGAGCATTTGTCTTGCAATTATGGCTGTAAAAAGATTTTTAAAAGATTAAAGATTTTTTAATCAATCATCCCAACAGACCAGTCAGTTCAACATTTGCATTTTAACAATATAGCAAAACCGCCATGAAGGTTCCTTGTCAAAGGTCCTGAAAGACACAGGTGTAGGCTACTTAAATGAAAAATTACTTATAATTCAGGTTCAGCCAAATAATCAAATTTTAATCTACAAAAATCTAAATAGTTAATCTTAAATATCTAAATGGTTGATCTCAGTAATTGACTAATTAACTTTTGCAGTTCAGATTCCAATGCTATATTAGCTTACGGTTAAAAATACACTCATCTTTGCTATTTTCTGGAGAAAGGTCTTCCATGTTCTGGTTCTCTGATTATCACACAATCCAATCCTATTCAGGGTTGGTGCATTGGTACCCAGTACTGAAATTGGGCAGTCTGGAGGTCTCCTTGGGGTAAGGGAACATTTGTCCTCTCTCCCCATCCTCCCCCACTCCAATCACCCCTCCCCTTCTCTATTCTGCCCTTTTCCTGCCCCTCTGCCACTCCGCACAACCCTCACCTGCTCTGGTGGCCATCTAGCTGGATTCAGTGCCAGTGGGATTGCGCAGGCCTTCTTACTGGTGCTTCCAAAAAGGATACATAGAACTTTACCTTACTTCTGTCTCCCATTGCGTCATCCCCACCCCTCATGGATCCAGCACAAGCCTCTGTGCAGTTGCATTGTGGCTACATCGATGGGGGAGGAAAAGGATAGGATTGGGGCCTAGGTTAGCAAACTATACCTTTTTTACTCCTCTCCCCTTTGTCTATCCTCTTCCCTTAGATCTTTACAATATAGGAATTTCTGCTGATATCTGTCCTCTCTGCCAACTCTTGACATGCCCCCAGAGCCCTCCATTCCTTCCTGGCAGGGCCGGCTCTAGCAGCAGCGGGGCCCAATGTGGGGCATTCCTGTGGGGCCCTGTGACGTCGTCCATGGCGGCTGCGGGTGATAGGCGGGGTGTACTCACAGCGCGGTGGGCCCAGACTCTGGAGCGGCGAGTGGACACAGATGACAGACGAGCAGCGGTGCGGTTCAGGCGGTTTATTGAGGTAAGTGCTTTCACATTCATCGGGGTATATGGCGCGAAGGGGGGGGTCCCCCCTGTTTAGTTCAGCGGGGTCTGGTTCCTTTCACCAGCCCCCGGTCATAGGGAGAGGGGCTTGTTAACGTCACAGCCCTCTCGAGACTCGCCCCACAGCACCCTGGTCCAGCAAGAAAAGGGGGGGGTGGTCTTAGGTGGACCGTCGCCTTTGCCTCCGGGGTCGGGGATCCGGGGCTTTTGGGGTGCGGGCTCCTGCCCGTACAGGAGGTGGCAAGCTGGCCGTCCCCTCGGGACCCGTTGGTGGGGGTTGCGGAGCCCTTCCCCCGTGGGGGGGGGAGGATAGCCCAATCCCTGGCCAGTTCCGGAGGTGGCTTTAGGGTGGCCCCTTCAGGGTTCCACCCGGCCTGGGGCAAGGGCCGCGTACGGAGCGGGGCTTCACAGGCCCCGGTAAGGCAAGGGACGGGGCAGAGCCTAGGCGGTCGCCCGTGCTCTTGGACGGCCGCTTCCCCGCTTACTCTCCAGCCAGCGGAGAAGCGCCCGTCCCCGCCGGCTGCTCGGCTCTTTATGAGCCACCCGGCCGGCGTCTGGAGGTCCGCCCTCTCTGGCTCCGCCTCCAGGCCGAGATCTCGCGAGATCTCGGCGCCGGCGCCGGCGATGATGTCATCGCCGCGCGCCGCGGGAGAAGGAAGCCCCCACGGCTGCAGGCCGAGGCTTGCCGGCCTGGAGCGGCTCGTGGCGTCCTCCTGGCCCTCCCGCGGGGGCGCCCACCAGCTGTCCCGCCCGTTGGCGTCCCGATCACCCCCCGCGGGGGGGTTGGTCCAGTCGGGGCGCGCTGCCTGATGCGCCCCTGCATCCCGGCCGCAGCCAGTCTCCCCTTGGGGTCGTGCGGCATCCAGCTGCTCCCCTTGGCGACGGGGTAAGTCTCCCCCACTCGGGGGGTTCCTTCGGGGGGGGCTGCGACCGGGGTGACAGGCCCCCAACCCTCTCTGCAGGGCCCCCCACTCACCAAGAAGAGCTCTGTTCGTGCCGCGTGCAAAGCATGGCATGTGGAAGTAATTGGTGGTGATATCATAACATCACCTCCAGCTGCTTCCAGGTGGCCCATTTTAGGCTGTTCAGAGGCAGATGGGAGAGACCAAAGTAAAGCTGCTCTGCTCGCCCCACTGACTTACAGCCCATAGAGATCCCAGCTGCAGCCATAGGCAATATGCTCAGCCTGCTAGTGCGGGGCCCCCTGAAGCGCGGTGCCCAATGCGATGACATTGGTCACATTGGCTTAAAGCCAGCCCTGCTTCCTGGTTTCACCCCTCACCCCCGCTCTCAGCTTACCTCACTGAGGAACACAGTGGAGTCCATTGGCAAACCTCCAGAACTGTTGTCATTTGTGGTGGTGGTTATAAAATGGCTGCCAATGTGCACCTGTGTGCGCCTGTGGAGACCAGAATACAACAGTGGACGGCTCTTCCACTGTCACTAACCCCTTAGCCCAATAGCCCAGTCCTGGTTAGGACTGGGTTATCACACTTGTAGCCGATGCACATTGATGACAAAAATATAGGTATAGCAAAATATAGGTATATATAGCAAAAATATAGGTATCGTAACAAAGCCTCACAGAAACCCCAAGTTCCCTCCGTCCTGACCAACAAGTTGGTAAAAGTCCTTAAGAACTTTTGAAAGCTTGAAAAAAAGTATCAGCTTCAAAAATGGAGTCTGGATGCTGACCTCAAAATGTCATTGTTCTGGGTCCTGTACATGGGGCATCCCACAAGATAAAGAAAGGTAATGTTCCAAGTCACCATGATGTTGCCCCCTACAAGTCACCAGTGGCACCACTCTCCCACACAAATCCTGAGTATGCATCTTAAGCCAAACAACAGGTGGGCTGATGCTGTTGTCTATGCCCTGTTACTCTCTGTTTTTCCTTGCTCCCCCAGAAGCAGCTGTTCCACAGGTGAGGACATTGTGCAGAACCCAGGGTATGCCTATAGCCTGCCTGCAGCGACCAGCGCGAGTCCAGCTGCTGCTTGGTCACGTTGCTGACCTACTCCTTCCAGTCAGGCTGCAATGGCCTTGAAAGCTCCATGGCAGACAGTAATCCAACTGGTACAGCAAGACCTCACTGGCACCTGTTACTTAGGTGTCTGCTGGATACCTTGCAATGGCACAACAGCCTTGCTGGGAGAATATGATTGATAACCCCGCTTGTTTATTTCTCTTTCAGATGTTGCTGTATCACTGGAACTGGTCATTAAAACCTTGACTGTATTGCACTTTATTTGCAGAAGGACAACTTCTTCCCACCTTAGTGAGAAGTGAGGCCTCAGCTGGCCTCAGGGTGGGACTCTGTGGGGGAGGGATCTTTTGGCTCCCAGTGTCCACAGCATCCTCACTCCATGATTTCTTGGGCTCCAAGGGAGTGGATGCTTCTCAGGGATCATATGGCCCCAGTTCTCTGCTGCCATGGTGGGTAGTGGCAAGAGGACAGGAGCAGCAGCATACCAACAGCCATACCAGCAGCTGCCAATAATTAAGCTAAGGGCATAGAGTGGGTGAGCCTTTGCAGTAAGCTCCCTCTGTCGCATGCCAGCCCAGTGATTGGCCCATGCAGTGTCAGATGCTGGGGGTGGGTGGGATGAGGGGACTTGAACCCTCAGTACAGATCCTCCTAGCAAATCTTTGCTTTTACCCCTTTGTGGCCATAGTGTGATCACTATGCCATCAGGATGCCATCAGGATGCCATCGAGTTCTGTTCTTGTAAAATGGCTGCCAATGGAGCTCACAGTGCTCTATCATTTTCCATTTTGTGAGCGCAGGACTGGCAGTAGCACAACTCCACAGATTAACTCCACTGCACCTACCCAACAAGGTAATGTGGTAGGGGTGAAATAGGTAATTTCACCCCTAACAGTTAGGGGTGGTACAAGGGTGGGGTCAAAACTGGGTAAGGAGCGGGAGAAACAGGGGTAGGGAGGGGTGGATCCTGTGGCAACAGTGCACACTAGATCCTATCCCCTCTTTTTCAAACCTCCATACCACTTTCTCTCCTCAGCCATGTGCCATCTAAAGAGCTATTGCAGGTCTGGGAGACCTGAAGGGGTAAGGAGAAATAATTCTCCTTTCCCCTCAGGAGCATTTTGCTCCCCCTCCCCCTCTGCTGGATACAACAGTCACCTTTTTGGTGCAGCTGCATCGGTGGTGGTGGTGGTGCTGGGGAGGATAGGATTGGGCTCTCAGATCATCACCTGCAACGGGAAATAATTACAAGGTTTTTCAAGGATAATTGAAGTAATGTGTGTGGAGCACTGTGCATCCTTTCAAATGATATACAAATGTTACTTTAATCAAATATTACAACAATCCTGCATACATTCTTTCAGCCTATGAAATTATTCATTTTCAGCCAGTTAATCTTGTTTATAAATACCAGTTGTTCACTGTTGGGGGTTTAGATCATATTCCACTCTGCAGCATCCTTTCATCATCAACTAAATGTCAGAGGATGATTAGGCCAACGTAAGTTCACAGAGCTAGCTAGTCAGGTTTTTTTCTTCTTCTTCTTCTTCTAACAGCCTCTTCAACATTTTGTTTTGACTGTGCTCATGTTCCTTCGCTGCGCTTGCAATGTCATATTTTCAATCCAAGTTCTGTTCGATGCGTTTCAAACTTCTGTTTGTGCTTTTGCTTTGCTTCAGTAAAAATTGGGTTGGAAATCCCAGGAGGACAAACCTCCTTGTGAGTTACACAGCCCTTTCTCCTTCTGCTAAGTCTGAAACAAGAAGCAAGAATAGTTTCTCTCCCAGGAGCCTGATGCCTGAGTTGATTGTGGTCTTGGCTGACACACCAAAATGCAAAGCAATGATGAGTTAAGCTTCTGTGCAATGTGCTTGTGTCCTGTGAACTCCATGCAAGCAGAAGTCACACACACACACTTGTGGGGGTTGGGGTTGGGGAAGGGCAGAAATGAAAAACGTCATTTAAAATGTGTCAGTATAGAGAAATGGAAGAAGAGCTTTCAGTTTGAGAATGTACAAGGGATGTGAATTCCAGAAGCTGTGTGCATCCAAAAGGAAGGTGAAAATACTTGAGAAAGAGGCAGAGGTGTTCCTGAGGGGGGAGGCAAGGGGGACAAATGCCCCGGGCATAGGACTGGAGGTACTGAAAAATTGCTGGCAGCCCCCCTGCCCCTGCTTGATGCCCTTGAGCACCCTCGTCTGCCCTCTGCACTGGGCTGCCCAGCCAACACAGTTGCCATCACAGGCTCTCCTGTGGTGGAGGCAACAGGAGACCCCTCATACCGGCCCCTTGTCCACCCTCCGCTCCGCGAAGGGAGACAGGAAAGGCAGACTGGTGGGCAGGTGTGCTCGCCTTGCTTTGCTGCTGGCACCCAGCCCCCCATCCATCCTCTGCACCATTGAGAGGCAGGCTGGCGGGCAGGCAAGCCAGTGACCTTGCCTTTGCTCCTTGTCCACTCTCTGCACTGGCAGCAGGAGACACACGGGCAGGTGGGCACTTAGAAGCTGCATGATTCCTTGGGGGCAGCAACTAAAGTGGGGGTGCACCACTGGAGGAGTGCCCCTGGGCGCCAAACCTCCCCCAGATCCCTCCCCCCAAAACCCTCAACAGAGGAATTTTTTTTTGCTACATAATGATGTTTATTATGCATGTTGCCTGAGCACATCCTCATCTGTGTTGCAGTGGTGATCAGAGCCCTCTTGAATTTACTGGATGTGTCCATCCATTCATTGATGCCCCGATCCTATCCCCCCTTTCACTGATGCAGCCATGCCTTGGAGGCACACGCCAACTCCTATGGTAGAGGGTCAATCAGGAGGTCTCCCTGAAGTAGGGGAACTTTTGCTCCCTGATAGTGTAAGTTCCCTGATGCCCTATGAGTCTCATCAGACCTAGGCCAGCTATGCAGCTAGTGGAAGTCCAAGGAGAGTAAGTAGGCAGCAGCATGCTCTAAACAAGAGATTGGATTTGATGTGTGCATTTCCTGCCAAGATCCACACCTCTCCAGCCTCCCCTGACTTTGCCCAGGAACTCCCCAGGCCATCTCCATCCCCATCCCTCCTCATGACATGCCCCTGTACCGGCACCAGCCCAGTCACCTTTCCCACTTGTGGAGCCAGCCGAGGCTCTGCCTGGGGCAAAGGAGCACCGCCCCCTGCACTGACTCCATGCCCCATGCACTGCCCCTGCCACGCCCCCACGCCACACCAGGCTCCATTTTTTGAGCCGTTCGAGGACAAGCGATGGCAGTAGGGCCGATCTCCACACCAGTGGCTCACCTCTGCAAGAGACAAACCTCATCCCACCCTCCCCCACTGTGCCAGCACAGTGCTTGGGGCAATTGCCCTCCCCAACAAGTACAGTTGGACCTCCATTGACCTTTCCTATTGACACACTCTTCTAACGCTGCTTCCATTTTGTGGCAGAAGCTCAGAATGGCTTGCTGGTGGTGTGCTTCACTCTTCTCCACTGTCTGCTCACAGAGGCACTTGATGGATCTCTGCTAGCAGAGGGAATAAAAACACAGCAGGCAGTGGTGGTGGTGGAGATGGGGATGATAATGATCTCCCGCATTATGCCAGTGGGGCTGCATAGCCATATTATTACTGTCATGTAGAATATTGTATTCGTTAACTGCTTGTCAACAAATATGGTTATCTAAACAGTTTAAAGAATAAAAGAGATTGAGAAGGCAGGTTAGAAGACAATTTCCCTCCCGAAAGGTCTTACAATCTGAAAATACCAGAAAGAGCCAATGGGAGAGATGATATACTTGGGCATGTATAAGGACATTCCTATGCTCTTCCCTTGCTAAATTGAAGAGAACCACCACTTTAATCAGTGTCACTTTGCCAGTGAGTAGGAATAACTGGGAGCATACCCCAGTTGATACTTGAAACTCCTACTCGCCTGCAACTACAGCTGGATCAATGCCACTGGCTTCATGCTTTTTGTTAAATGGCCTGATCCTAAGGAGGTTTCTGAGCCTCGAACGTCAGCAACATTTATATGTTTAGATGTACCTAACTCTGCCTTGGATTTCATCCTACTATATGTATAAGATGTTTGTTTTGCACAGTAATAGGTGAAAGCGGTTCTAGTTTTCCAAAGAATAGTAGAAGTATTTTGAACAAAGAAATGAGTTTATGGGGTGATCAAGGGACTGCCTCCACTCTTATCTAAGCTATTTTGTTCACTCTAAGAACAGAATCTAATGGAACACGTTTGTCTTAATATGTGCAATGCTGGTGGAATTTGTTGGGCACCAGGAAGGTAAAATGTTTTCTCTTCCTTCCTAGAGTAGAATTAATTATCTTCAGAGGAGAGGAGCTGAAACAGCTTCTTCTTTGTCAGTGGGAGCTTTATCGTTATAGCCCACAAACCCATCAAATACCTGTGCTGTGAATTAAATCTGCTTGGAAATGTGACCTCATGCTCTCCTCTGCACCATTTCCAAGAAGAAATGGCCACGTTAAATCATGACAGCTCCGTGGTACTAACTGTCTCATTATTGAAAGTATGAATGCTATGGGTGAGGGAGCTGGTGTAGCACACTGGCTAAGAATGTGATCCCAAAATGTTCCCCATTCCAATCTCATTGCAGTCACAAATTTACCAGGCAGCCACATACATACATACATACATACATACATACATACATACATACATACA
>JAJKFI010000045.1:3421802-3432671 GCA_029204185.1 Lerista edwardsae
TTATTATTATTATTATTATTATTATTATTATTATTATTATTATTATTGTCATTGTATTACACAATACAATGAAATTCGTTGACACCCGGAGACCAAACCAACACACACATTGAATTCCCAACAGTCCCCCCCAATCCCCCAATCCCCGCCCCCCTTCAAAAAATTCCTCCTCTGAAACACAAACATCCACACAATAGGAAATGATACACAACAGGAAATCCACACAATAGGGAATGATAAACATCCACACAATAGGAAATAATACAGTCCGACTGCCCCTATCTACTGGTACTTCAGTTCATTGTTCAATGCTGTTATGGCTCTAGAGTAAAAACTGTTCTTAAAACGTGTTGTCCGAGTTTTAATAGTCCTACATGTATGTACCGTATGTGTGGAGAGGGGGTAATTCCTGCAAATTTCAGATGCCAGTATATGGACTATCCTGCAGGGTAATGGTTCCTAAACTGTGAACTGTGGCTCCTGGGGCAGTTATGGAAACCATCCAAGGGAGCTGCGGAAACCTCACAAAACCCACCACCCCATACAGTGTATAGGACTGTAGCCCTAATGGGGAGCCACAGCCAATAGCTCAGTAGGTCAAGAGCAGATCTGAAGGAAACTCCTCTGCTTCACTCTTGCAGCCCTGAATGGCTCTGAAGGCAAGGGGGAGGATCTGCTTTACATGGTGTCCAGGTGCCTAAAAAACTTAGCACCTTGCTGGGAATGCCACTGCATCTGGGACCGCTGAGAACTGGCATTGTGCATTGTGCAATGTGCCTGATTGCACCCCCCACTTCCTTAATTTTCTTGCAATTTATTTTGACAGTGTAGGTTTTTTTTTATTGTCATGGCCTAGCCCAGGCCCTGGGATTAATGTATTTATGTTAATGTTAAGTTAATGTATTTAGGATTTTGGCCTGAGTCACCTTCTGTTCATTTGATGCAACAGATTCATTTACTCTAAGGTTTGGAACAGGCTTACAGCACAATCCTAACCTGCACCGGTATAGCCAGGCTGCATAACCTATAAGGTATCCAAAGCAGGTTAGAATCAGGCTGGAGATCACCTTGGGGGTAAGGGGATATTTTTGCTTTACCTGGTTTAACACCCCAGCCTGCCTTATGGAGCTCTTGGATCTGTGCCAGCTATTTAGTTGGCGCAAATCCAAGAAGCCCACATAGGGCTGCCTGGGACAAGGAAAGGAGTTAGGATACGGCCTTTGCTGCCGCCATTGATCCCACCCCTCCCAGACCTGATCCTACCCCAATCTTTCCTCCTCCTCCTCCTCTAAAATGTCCTCTCGCCACCCAGAACAATCTTGCCTGTTCCAGCTGGCTCAAGGTCACGATCCGGCCTGGCTGAGCTGATCTGGGCCTCTCCTTCAGCCCAGCTGGCTCTCAGGTCAGTACAAATGTTTCTTATGGCACAGTTGCAATACTCAAGAGCTGGCGGAAGGGGCCTGCACCAGCCCAAGTGATGAATGAGATTGGGCTATAATCTGCCTTATAGTGATTCAGGCTATAGGTACGACTAGCTCAGCATTGTCAGGCTCTCCAAGCTTCAGAAATGTTTCTCTTCCCAATCTGGAGATGCTAGGAATTGAACTGGGAAACTTCTGCAGACAATGCAGGTAGTCTGCCACTGAGCTATATGTTTCTGTGAATGTGTATAGTAAGATGGCCTCTTAGGCTGAAATCTGAATGATGAAACCCCAAAGTACCCTATGAACCTTCCCATTATGTTGTTTTCATGCATGATTACATTTGCAAGCTGAATGGCTGTAATAATAGCCTTTTGTCTCTTGCTACAGCGAAAGCAAGGATTTGTCATATAAACTGACTCGATAGTTCCCTTTCTTATGGGACTACATGAAAGATTATTACGAGGAGGAAAAATGTTATTCCGGTGTATTCGGTTATAATTCTGATCTGCAGTTCCATCGTTCACATTCTTTACATGTCTTCATAAAAACATATGCAGAAGGATGTTTTCGCACAGATATTTTGACATTAGTAACTGTGATGCTTGCTTGATTTTTCATGACTAATGTAGGCATGATTTCTATGCAGGTAACAGATTGCAAGAAGGAGTGTTAAATTATTGCGATGCTTTGCTCATTTTTACATTGCTTGTTTGTATAGTGCCTGTAGAATCTAGTTGTTGACGAGTTTGTTTTGTTTGATTGGATGAAACAGAGGGGTGGGAAAAGGTCTGTGTAATGAAACTGTGGAACCCCTTGCCACAGGATGTGGTGATGGCATCTGGCCAAGATGTCTTGAAGAAGAAATCTATGTCTTTTAGATAGATTTATGGAAAAAAAGTCAATCACTGGTTACAAGCCATGATGGGAATGTGCAACCTCCTAATTTTAGAAAGAGGTTGTCTCTGACATGCAAGATGCGAGGAAGTAGCGACAGGATGCAGGTATCTTGTTTCCCTGAGGCATCTGGTGGGCCACTGTGTGATATGGGAAGCTGGACCAGATGAGCCTTTGGCCGGATCGTCTTATGTACTCTTACAGCATTTCTCCTTTTCTGATTCTGTTCTATGTTTCCTAATTGAAATACCGTTCTTGCAACCACTAACCCTTCCAGAGCCATAAGATAGTCAGACTAGCTGTTCTTGGCATTTCCTTTGTTCAGTATGCAGCTCCAGGAGTGTTCTGCTTCCTCAGTCCATTGTGAAAAGCTTCTATCATGTTTTCAAACACCTCAGAATAGCCATGAGTGAGTCCAAGCCAGTTAAAAGGCTGATTAAGCAGGAGACCCTTGGGGTGGGGTGAAGGCTTTGCAAAAAGCTGATAAGGCTATGCTCTTTTTTGGAACAACACAGGATCCAGATTACAGCCTTGCATCATCAAGCATAATTTTACAATGTAATTAACATCCATAGTCATTTTACTTCCACCTTGTGGGGCTTGACCTGCTCTGTTTCAGTGGGTCTGAGTCCACATAACTAGTCTTTAACATGACAATTTGTGAGTGTGAGAGAGAGCCATAACAGACATCAATCAATCAATCAATCAATCAATCAATCAATCAATCAATCACTAGTATTTATATACCGCTTTTCAACACAAAGTTCACAAAGCGGTTTACAGGCAAATAATAACATTAAAGTTAAATGGCTCCCTGTCCCAAAAGGGCTCACAATCTAAAAGAATGGAGAACACCACCAGCAACAGCCATGATAAAGACACTGTGCTGGGGTGAAGAGGGACAATTGCTCTTCCCCTGCTAAATATAAGAGGACACCACTTGAAAAAGTGCCTCTTGCCCAGTTAGCAGGGGGTGAGCTCATCAAGGAGCTTTCTGTTGTGAATTTATGACCCTTGATGGCTTCTCCCCAGTCCTACATGGGTCCTCCCTTTGTTCTTGCATTTGGGGAAGGGTGTGGTAGCTAGCTCAGAAGGCTGGTTGCTCCATGAGCTTGGCTCCTGGAATGAATTTGATCATGACATTGGCAAGGAAGCTGGAGATAGTAATCCTTCCTTTGCATTGCTAACAACTTGTTCACTCCAAGCCAAGAAGTTCCTAGGAAGTTTCAACCTCTTCTGTTCACAGGGTCAAATGTGCTGTACAAGCCAGGTGTTGTCACCCACAGAATTTCCAAAGAGCAGGCAAGTCTTCATTCAAGTCATCCTGGCGGGAGACCATTAAAATTGCACTGGCAATTAAAAGTGTAACCTTCTTGGCTTGTAGGTCTGAGGCCCCCTTGCTATTAGTCCTGCACCTGAATCATGTTACTAGTCTGGGTCATGCGCAGCACCACATACATGTAAATAAATATGTGTCCCTACATGTCAATACATACCTGTCCCTTTGCACACTTTAAATAAAAATAAAAGGAATTTAAGACATTTGCTTCTGGATCCCATTCTCAGGATACAGTCATACAACAGCAGTATTAAACCAATTTTTTTTTAGATATTATCAATATTATTGAAAACTTGTATCCATGTGGACTTTATTTTCCCGCAAAATCATCCAAGCAAAAGCACTGCTACAGGTGTGGGCATAACAGATTCCTTGCTGCCATCTACTGCTCAAAAAGGAGTCAGAGTTGGGAGGCTCCAAGATTTTCATGTATTCATTCATTTAAAGAATTTTAAATGACTTTTCAATTACAGTGCTCCAAAGTGACTGACAAGATACCAAAAATCCAAAGCCATATGTCAGATGTGCCATTTTCTTTTTTTTTAAATCTTCTAAATAATAAGTAGTTAAAATACCGATAATCAGTAGCAACCCAGAAAGCTCCCTTGAAGACAGTCCTTTTCAACCTTAAAACCAAATAAAGAAGCAGCAGAGTAAAATCCTCTAGGCATACAGATCCACAGTTTTGATGCCAATGGGAAAAAGACCCTGCGCCACATTGTCACCCACGATTACAAACACGAACAGGATCTCCAGTGAAGCCCTCAATCATGGATGGTTTCATATTGAAGCATATTAGAAGGCTTTGAGACCAGCATGGTTAAACTGAATCCGGAAACCAACTGGGATCCAGTGAAGCTTTTGCAAAACTGTTTGCTTCACATGGCCTGTACCAATAATAAATTATTATTATGGTTTTTATGCACAGCCAGCCAGATGTTGGTGGCTGGATTTGGCCTGTTGATATTCATCTTCCCAAGGACCTGGTATAGTTACAGAAATTTCCATAAAATATGTATTGTTCCAAGTAAGACTGTTTTCTGTGGTTGGTGTGCAGTGTTAATTTTACACTTAAGATGTTCAGATGATTTTCAAAGTCTTTTCAAATTTCATCTAGAATAATGACAAATTGGTAAAATTTTAGCCTTTTTCTGCCATAGGCACTTGACTTAGCAAATCTTAGTATGTGCTTATCTTTTCCTGTTCCTTCTCTTTAATGCTTGCATCTCCAGTTATGGCCATATCCACTATCCAGACCTACGTTTCAATGATTGTTAAATCCGGGGTGTTGTGGGTTAGGTGTTGGTCTGTTTGAGTATGAAAATTCCACTTAGTTTTCACTTGTTCATTTTCAATGACATTGTCAGCTTTGTGGTTCCCCAATGTTTGGACACTGGAATACAAGCATGCCCTGGTGTCCGCTGGGGTTCTGTTCCGGACCCAACTATGGGTACTCGAAACCATGGATACTGGTTTCCTATCCTAACCAGATACTGGATACTATCTTTAAAAAGGATACTGGATATCCTTTTTAAACCTAGAGGAACATCAGTGGTTTTGCTGCAACAAGGTAAAAAAATAGATTTGTTTAATATTTAATGTTTCTCTATCTTCTTAATTGGCATCCCAGTATCCATGGTATCTGTGGATACTGAATCAGTGGATACCGGGACACATCTGCATTATACTTTTTGCAGAGGTCCCAAAGTACCATTGCTGTGACTTTATCATATTTTTCCAAATTGTCTGTGAGATTTTCTTACAGCTGCATATCAGGTGGTCAACTGTTTGCTTTTTTGTACAATTGGTACTTGTCAATGCTTTTTTAATGCAGTTCTCGACTGCAATTGCACCGAGTGCCTCTTGTGCAGTAAAAATCAAGCCTTCTGTTCCCATCTTCAATGTTCTTCCTTACCCACTGATAAGTCTTTTCACGGTCAATTTCTGGATGTTCTTTACATATTCACTGTGCAGTGCTTTGTTCTGCCATTGTCTATCTGTGGTGTCTCCACCCACCACATGTTTGGACTAGGAGTTTTGGGTGCGCACTACTCCAAAATCTATCCAAGAGTTTAAGAGTTTATTTATTGCTGTCACGCCACAGCTAGTAATTTTGGTTCTGCTTCCACCTGATCTGAGAATGAGGTTGCTGTATGTAACATTTTTGTACATTTATCAGGAAACACGACAGGTTGAACATTTATCTGGACTGCTTGGGATGGGAAGGTGTCTAGATTTTGGAATAACTGCATCAATCTAATAAGAAATGCATCCTCTTGGTCTTTACACTGGTACCCATATGGGTATCTGCTGGCCTCTGACATTTTCCAACTATGTCTGTACAGGTACACACCAAAGAGCAGAGAGTAGAATTTACCACCTGTGCCTGCATTGGGAATGAGCACAAGGCCTAGTTTTCACATTACAGAAAGTTTTTTTTTAAAAAACGTATTGGACAAAAATGTCTGGATTTTGGAATAGTCCAGATTACAGATGTCCGAATAAGGGGTAATCTACCTGTAACAAGAACTTCACCTAGAAAGAAAATGTGCATAATTTTCTACAAACACTTTCATAAAAATAAAGGCTATTTCCGTACGATTGAAGCTGAATTGAGGCTGAATGCAGGTCAGACCAACCCATACCACAGTAGTTACAGTGGAAAATGCACATCGCTCCCATGGGGATTGTGTTCCATTCATTTAATTGAAAGGTGGTGACCTTGCTCTGGGTGGAGGCAGACAACGAGCTGTTTATCACGCAGCAATGGGTGTGATACCACTTTGTTGCCATTTCCACTGGCCTGGATCTGCCTTGGGCCAGTGCTCTTCAGTTAAGTAAATAGAAACGTATTCTCAGGAGTACTGTAGAGAGCCTCAATTTTTCATAGCCTGTTGTAGAGCCCAATCCCTAAGCATGTGTACTCAGAAGGAAGTCTCAGTGAGTACAATGAGGCTTCCTTACAAGTAAATTTCATGGGATTGCAGCCTTATGGCCCAATGCTATCTAACGTCCTGTGCAGCAATGCAGTGGTGCTGGCATAGCTTCTGCTGCATTCACAGGGGAGACTGTCCTCTTGCCTTGGGGTAAGCCCTAGTGGTCACTATGGTTCAGCTTGGACATGTGCCAGCTCGATCACTGGTGCAAATCTGTATTGACCCGGGACAGCAGATCAGGCCCAGATAGGAGATTGGGATTCAGCTAAATGCTACCAATCTTATCCCCTACCGGGCCTGATCTGCTCTCCTCTCTCCCCCATCACCCCTCTGTCCCACCCACCCCTCCCCGTTCTGCTCACCACTGCCCCCACACTGGCTTGCCTACTCTGGTGGATCTCTGTTGCTCCACCAGTACATTCACTGGCATTCTGACAGCATGTGCTGCTGAAGCACGCTTTCCAGATAGTGTGCAACAGGCAATGTCAACGGCATCTGCATCCCACCAGCAGGGCAGCCCTTTAGAATTGGGCTCTGCAATTCTGCATTGGGAAAGTTTGCATAGCAGTGTTCACAAAAGCAAATACCAGGGATGTGCAGAAGTCACATTTTAGGAATCAAGTCTTGAGTCAACAACTCCAGAACTTGAGTTGAGTCTTGAGTCATAGCATGTGCCATCACTACTTGACTCACTGAAAAATTAAAAAAAACACCTTAAGCCTTCCTCATCCCCTCAAGCCCCCTGCCCTGCCTCCTGGAACACCATTGTTACCAGTCAGTCAGTCAGTCAGTCAACAGGTACTTATATACCGCTTTTCAACACAAAGTTCACAAAGCGGTTTACAGGCAAATAGTAATCATAAAGTTAAATGGTTCCCTGTCCCAAAAGGACTCACAATCTTTCTTTTTTTTTTTTAAAGGCAGCCCGCCAGCAACAGCCACCAAAAAGACTGTGCAGGGGTGATGAGGGACAATTACTCTCCCCCTGCTAAATATAAGAGGAACACCACTGGAAAAAGTGCCTCTTGCCCAGTTACCACCAGTCTAAAGGTGTCCGAATCACCCATGAGGTCTTCTGGGGCAATGCAGAAGCAACAGGAGAAAAAAATAAGCTACCAGCCTTCCTTCTCCCCTCAAGCCCCCCAGCCCAGCCTCCTAGAACCACCTACCCTCCTCCCACCATATCTGCTGATGCCATCAATCTGATTGGCAGCTTCCAGATTGCCCATGATGTTTTCCAGGGCAATGCAGAAGCGAGGGGGGGGGGAAGTAAGCAAGGCAAACAAACATTTAAACACTAACAAGAGTCAGGACTTGAGTAAAAATTGAGTCATGACTCTTTTCCAAGTCACTGCCTTGAGTCTCGAGTCGTGCGCGTGTCAATGAAGTTCATGACTCAAGTCCAACAGGAGTCACAAAAAACTATCATTTTCCTGACTTGAGTTTGAGGGTGCAATCTTAACCTGGAGTTAGGCTGGCACAGTTAGGCCAGCAAAGTTTGGGCAGCACAAGGGACACTGTAAAATATATTTGGACCACTCTTGGAGTCAGAGAGGCCAGCACACAGACATGCACCATCCTCCTTGACTTCGGGAATGGTCCAAACATGCTTAACGGTGTCCCTTGTGCCAGCTAAACTTTGCTGGCTTAACTGTGCTGGCCTAACTCCAGATTAGGATTGCGCTCGCAGTCTTGTAATTTGAGACCCCATACCTTTGCTTGAATGCTCACAATCAGGATTGGGGGGACCACAGCCCATATTGCTGTGATCAGGCTCACTAGGTATCTCAGGCCTCCCAGAAACTGGGAATGTTAGTTATAAACAGAGACAAGAGTTTTGCAGTCAAAATCCCTACACACACATAACTGGTCATCATCGTTTAAATTCAGGTTTCACTAGATTTATGATCGTTCACTTAGGTTTTCAAATTCTGCAAGCTTGAATGAGTGAACCTAATTGCACTGAAAGCAGACACAATATGGTTTTTTGACAGTAGTTTATATGATGTTTACAGAAGATTACTTTATTCAAGGCCAAGTTGGGTCCCTCATGGTTCTACTCAGCAACTTCAGTTGTTGGAGAAATTGCACATTATAATACCACATATTGCATTTCTACATAAAAACGTATGACATTCGGATTTCAGAAAGTACACCAATTATTGCTCTTTGCTGCTTCCAGAAGCCCTTTCTTCCCCCCACCCCCAACATACTTTTGAAACTGAAGGCAAGACTTGCCAGTTGGTTGAAACAGTGTCAAAACATATAGGCCAAGAATAAAACCCTGCCCGTTCAGAATTTGTGAATTTAGCTCAGAAATATGAAGCGCCTGTAACAATGATGAACAGCTCACAACTTCGGAAGTCATAGCACAGTGATGGTGAACCTTTTGGCCCCAGTGTGGCAAAAATTTGGAAAATGCCTAACTTGACTGTGATAGCATGCCACATACACCCCCAAGCAAAAGAGAATTTTTTTTTAACATATTCATTAATTTTTGTGTGTCAAGCATGTGTGGTGCTGTGTATTGTACAAAGAAATTATTACAAAAATTGCAAAACAAGTTTTAAAAAATTCAGTCTTCAGATGTTGGTGAACACCGGCATGGCACCCAAAATGTTGTGGCATGTCGTCTTTGACACATGTGTAATAGGTTCACCATCACTGGCCTAGAGACCTAGAGCCTAGAGACTGGCCAAGAGACCATCACTGGCCATTAGAGACCTAATGGTTGCTTCTGTCTCATGGGCATACCTGGTTCACAAAATTCTGCCCAAGCAGATTGTGTATGCCAAGGTCCCACAACTCAGACCCTGAGTTCTAGCCATGCAGTCAACAATAACAACAACAACAACAACAACAGCAACCACTCTCAGTAGGGGCCCTCTTACACAGCACACAATTGAGCAAAAAGTTAATGCTTTGTGAATGCCACCAACTGACATTGCTTGTTCTCAACACATACATTTTTTTCACAACAACTTCAGTTAATATTCTGTTTGAATCAAGAGCTAGAGAAATGCTTTTGCACTGCTCGAGGAAAAAAGTATCAATGCAAAGAAGATGGGAGATTTTGTTTTTACAGTTTTGCCAAAAGTAAAAGGTAACGGTTTCTCCACGACCAAATGGTCTAGGCGTGACCGACTGTAGGGAGCGGTGTTCATCTCCTTTTCTAAGCCGACAAGCCAGCGTTTGTCCGAGGACAAGCTTCCGTGGTCATGTGACCAGCATGACTATACACCAAGGCGCACGGAACACTGTTACCTTCCCACCGAAGTGGTACCTATTTATCTACTTACATTTTTATGTGCTTTCAAACTGCAAGGTTGGCAGGAGCTGGGACAAGCAACGGGTGCTCACTCCATCGCGTGGTGTTGAACTGCCAACCTTCCGGTCAACAAGCTCACAGCTCAATGGTTTAACCCGCTGCCAAATGTAGTTGCAGACAATTGAGGTGCTAGACTTCAGGAGCATCTTGCACAATAATGGTCACTGTGCTTCCTGGCATTGTGCTTTTATTTCTACCTAGAAATAAAAAATGCACAGCTATCTGATCAGACTGTTGAAGATTTTACAGAATGGCCCAGTATTATTGATTTGTACATTTTTTAAAGTGTGCAATGATTTATTGGTTAGGGAAGAAAAGGAAACAGAGCAGAAAATTCAAGTTAATGGCCCTATGTGTAATTAGCATTTTTGTTTGTTTGTTTGTTTGCTTGTTTGTTTGCTTGTTTGTTTGTTTAGATAGATAGATAGATAGATCGATCGATCGATCGATCGATCGATCGATCGATCGATAGATAGATAGATAGATAGATTAGCCAACATAGGCTACAATCCTATACACCGGTGGTTCCCAAATTGTGGGTCAGGACCCACCAGTGGGTAGCAAGCTGATTTCAGGTGGGTCGCGAAGCAAATAGAGCAACCAGATTGAAAATATGGGAAGATAAGATGAAATGCTGAAAACCCCTGCTTACTGGACAAGAGACACTTTTTCAAGTGGTGCTCCTCTTATATTGAGCAGGGGGAGAGTAATTGTCCCTTCACCCCTGCACAGTGTCTTGTCTAGTGGCTGTTGCTGGTGGTGGTCTGCATTTTTTATTTTAGATTGTAAGCCTTTTGGGACAGGGAGCCATTTAACTTCATTATTATTATTTGCCTGTATAGTAAACCGCTTTGTGAACTTGTGTTGAAAAGCGGTATAAAAATACTATTGATTGATTGATTGATTGATTGATTGATTGATTGATTGATTGATTGATTGATTGATTGA
>JAJKFI010000045.1:3432681-3445469 GCA_029204185.1 Lerista edwardsae
TGATTGATTGATTGATTGATTGATTGATTGATTGATTGATTGATTGAAAAGGGGGAGGGCTGTGTGGTTGTTTTGCTTATGTCAAAGTTGTAAATATAATTTTTTTTTCTTTCTGATTCACTTTGCTGTTAGAAACTGGCTGAGAAATAACCCAACTTATTGCTGCTACCTTTTTTCTAATGGGTGTCCTCAGACTATGCCAACCTTTTTCTAGTGTAAGTCCAAGGAGAATCCTGGAGATGGGTATGGGCTGGAAAGGGGATAGTTTCTTGGTGTTTGTGGCTTCTGCCTAGATCCTCCCCATCCTAACCCCGGCCCAGCCTGCTCCCCACCTTGATCAGCCCACAAACCTCCCCTGCCGCTGACTTACCAGGGGCGGCAGGTGACAGAGAAGGTACGACAGGCTGCTATTGCATATGCGTCCAGGACTTAGGCTGACAGATTGCAAGATTTATTTATTTTTAAGATTTGCATCTTGCCTTTCCATTTGCAGGAGCAAATGATGGTTCAACAATGAGCAATATATTAAACAATTTTACAAAGCAAAAGATCTGTCAGCCTAAGGGCCTGATAAGATTGGGCTGAGAGTTGTGGAAGACACTGTGTATTACAGGATGATCAGACCCTGCTAGGTTTAATTTGCTCATACGACTTACTGTAAATGCCATAGCTGCAGTTATAGGAAGCTATTTTACTTTGCACATTCTATTCAGCCTTCAGATTATGCAAGATTTAATTTCATAGTCATTAAAAAAAAGATTTATTGACAATGAATGGGTCCTCTGAGGATCTTGCATGGTGTGTAAAATTACCTCTCAAGTCGATTTTCTCTGAAGATAGGAAACCTGTTGAGATGAAAAATGTCTTGATTTTTTTTCTTACTAATGTATAAATAATAAAAATAAAAAAGTCTTTCACATTCCCAGGGCGAGCCGGTTGACTCAAGAAAGTGATTTTTAGATTTTAGACTTGGGAAGGGAAAGAAAAGCTCAAATTCCTTCCTAGACAAGTAACAAACCCGCCATCTGTGTTCATTAGTTCTGTACAAGCATGGTAATGTATCACATCAGTTTACTAGACACGCTTGGTCCCAAAGTACTATTCATTTTCATAGGTACTAGAGAAAAAGTTGCAAGCACAGATAGATTTGTATTCAATAACAATATTTTTAAATGGGTGATTTCCCCCGTTCTACTTCAATATACGGGTATTCATCTCGATATAGCAGGGGTCGCCAAACCGCAGCTTGGAGCCACATGAGGCTCTTCAGGCACAATCCTAATCAATTTTCCAGTGCTGATACAGCTGCAATGCAGCCCTGGTACAAAGGATCAAATGTTCCTTTACCTTGAAAGACCTCCATGACTGTCCCCTCACTGGAGACTGGCTTCCCTAGCTGGAGCAATGCCAATACCAGAGTCACTCTTGTTTTTAACAGAGTCATTGTGTCCATTCCCAGATACTGAAAGCAGAGGATTTCTGAACTTTAAAGTGAGGGGGGGGGGGAAGAGACATAGGTAAATCGGTTTGACTCTGTTGCTTCGGCAACTACACTGGCTGCTGGTTCCTTTCCGGGCCTGATTCAAAGTGCTAGTTTTGACTTTTAAAGCCCTTTACAGCTCGGGTCCAGGGTATTTGAGGGACCGCCTCCTTCCATACAATCCTACCCGTGCTCTGAGGTCATCTGGGGGGGCCCTTTTAACTGTGCCGCCACCAGGAGAGGTGAGAGGGGTGGCGGCCAGGAATAGGGCCTTCTCGGTGGTGGCCCCCCAACTTTGGAATACCCTCCCCTTAGAACTAAGAACTGCTCCCTCTTTGACAACATTTCAGCGGGGATTGAAGACCGTCCTATTCCAACAAGCTTTTAATTGTTGAATGGCTGGCTGGTTTTTTATACTTTCTTTGTATATTTTAGGATCCATGGGGCTTGTTGTTTTAAATTGTAAGTATTTTAATATTGTTCTTAATTATAGTTTTAATAATTAAATATTGTGATTTTATTGTATTTTAATGTTGTAAGCTGCCTTGAGTGCCCTTAGGGCAGAAAGGCGGGATATAAATAAATAAATAAATAAATAATAAAGAAGAAACAAAGGAAAGAAGAAAGGAAAAATAGAAGCAAGGATGGACAAAGGGTGAATGTGAGCACATGTCGTTATGTGTTCTGATGGTCACTGCATTTTTTCCATCTGTAGAGTTCAGGGCTCTTAAAGGTAAAGATGTCCCCATGATCAAATAGAGTCATGACCGACTCTAGGAATATAGATTTTTTTTTAGGAATATAGATTTTTTTATTTGAAAATTTTTTTTTACTACTTCTTTGATTTACATCCCCGAGGATGAAAAACCGTCACATTTCGGATTTTCTTTATTCATCTGACTAATACAAAATCTCTTACCTTTCTATCCTACCACTAATACATTTTTTTTAACATCCTATTACTATATTGTTGTTCAAGTCCAAGATATCATTCACGTGATTGGTGGAGTGGTTCCTTGGTCCCAGGGCCAACATTTGGCCCATCTCATTTTAGATAACCTTTCTTTTTCAAATCTGCTGAAAGCTCTCACTTTGAACAAAATGAGTTCTACTGCATGGTTAGTTCCACTTTCTTTCCCTGTTTTTACCTCTCTGCTCCTTTGGAAAGTTAAAACTAACAGCATGAACAAATTTAGTAAACGTTCTGTTGACCAAGGAACCAACCAGTAATGACCGACTCTAGGGGGCGGTGCTCATCTCCATTTCTAAGCCAAAGCGCTGGCGTTTGTCCTAGGACAAGCTTCCGTGGTCATATAGCCGGCATGACTATACGCCAAGGCACATGGAATGCTGCTACCCACCGAATTGGTACCTATTTACTGTATCTGTTCACACTTTTACATGCTTTCAAACTGCTAGGTTGGCAGGAACTGGGGCAAATAACAGGAGCTCACTCCATTGCGTGGTCTTGAACTGCCAACCTTCTGGTCAGCAACTCAGCAGTTGAACCCACAGCGCCATCATGTCTCCAGGGCTCTTACTGTAGGCCAAAAACAAATGGAAAAAACAGCTGGTAAAACAGCTGCATTGATGGGAGAGTGTCATTGTCCCTTCCTGAGAAGATAAGGTGGGAAAAGAAGGGCAGGGCAGGAAGTCAGTAGAGGAGGAGGAGGTTATTTGTTTCCAGCCCAATCCTAAGCTGCCTGACTGCACAAGAATGGAGCGGTAGCCAGGTGGCTACTGCTTCATCCCACACCAATCAGGCAGTCTTGGGAGGTTCCATGGGGGAAAAGGTCACTCGTCCCCTTTCCCTGCAGTAAGAGCACATGGCAGGTGAGTGGTCTACTCAGCTCTGCACCAGCTATTTGGCTGGTGCAGAGACAAGGTCCTCTGTGTAAGGCTGCAGGGCCCTCCATGGCGGTAGGGATCCAACCCTGAGAGTCTCTGCTGGTGCCACTCTCACTCCTCCCCTGCCCTGGACTGTCCTCCCACCCTGCCAGCAACCAATGGACTCACCACTTGTGGGGCCGGTATCGCCATGGCGTCATCCTGGAACTGGCAGTAATGGCTTACCACTGGCACTGGAGGTGCTTTACAAAGGGTCTCCATCCTTAGCTGTCCTCACCAACTCCATGACCAAATTCATGCTAAAGGAATCCACGCTAATGAAGCACCTATTTAGGGCAGGGAAGGAGCAATCAAGGGCCATCAAGCCACAAAAGAAGGTCCCTTGGTGAGTTCGCCACAGTAAAGATCCCACCGGATTCTATTGGAGCAAAGCATATAAGAGTTTGTCCCCACTTCGTTACAATGCACACTGATTTTTGTTAGGTTTTTGCCCTGGAGGTGGTAATTCAGCATGCTATATGCCTGTTCCAGGAGTCAGAAATGTCAATGTCTATTTCTAAGCCAGCTAAATGTAAAATTGTACTATAGAGCTATAGATCGATGTAGATATAAATCAAAGTCACAGTCGTAGTTGTTTATAATGAATTGGAATATTTTAGGGGCATTTGCATGGTTAGTGACAGTGTAAGAAAAGGATGGGAGCAGTAATTGTATAAGTAACATATTTCATTTAAACTGAGCACCTCAAGTGCATCACCGAGGAAAGAAGTAAACAGTTATCAGCCCACACAAGTTCAATAACTAGGTGCAATGCATCACCTTTATGTGTTCTTGAAACCTACCTAGACCTTTAAACATTGAACTGCATCTTTGTTTTAAAATGCAGCAAAATGGAGACGCATTAATTACCATGAAGAGGTACATAAATGTGTACTGTAGACAAGTAAAAAACAAACATGATCATCCTGGGAAACAAATTCAAACATCAAAGCACAGAACTGAGGGGGATAATTAGAGTGTAATCCTACTTTATGCCGGCCTAGTAAAGCCAACATAGCAAGGCCATATCCCAAGGCCCATTAGGAGGCGGCAGCAGCAAAGTGCAGGACAAGGGGAGGTTTTCCCCTTGCACCCGCGTAAGCCCCAGTCACTCCTATGGGCCTGCTCAGATCTGCACCGGCAAAATAGCAGGTGCAGAGGAACGTGCAAGGGAGCAGCCCGAATCAGGGCTGCCCTGGCCGGGAACCGGCGTTATGATATGGCACTACGGCCATCCTGCGTCACAACCGTGTCACAACCCCCTTCTCTACCCACTGCGCCGCCCAGTTATGCCCCCAGAACGCCTATGGAACACCCTTGTAGAGGCCCTGTGTTGACTGAGCAATGCCGGTACTTGACTGGCGCATGGCTGGCACTGGCGACGGTCGTGCCAGCGCCCAAATGCTGGCACTGCCACTTGCTCTGGCTGAGCACCATAGCGCCGACGCAGACGCGCTTTACGGAACGTTCGTGACAGCGTTCAGCCGGCACTAGAGCGCAGCACCAGCACTAAGGGGGTATAGGATTGCGCTGTCAATGAAGAAATGGTGCTTTCTGTCCTAGGTACCAGATACTGAATGAATGGGCAAATAAGAGACATAAGATCAAAAGAAAAAAAATCACACCACTGTTTAGTATAGCAAATTATGGAGACACACACCTGGCGTTTCATATTTCCCTGATCTCATGCCTCCATATGCTAGCAAAGCTGTGTCATCCCTGCTGTCGGAGACATCACCTGAATCTCCGGCTTGACACATGACCCAGTACTGACATGTTCAATATCCATCTTTGTGTCCATGTGGGATTTCCTCCAACACACTTCAATTGTCAGAGAGACACTCGCCTTTTTTCTTCTTCTTCTAACCAAGTATTTTTTTTTCACGATAATGGAAGGAAAATAACAACAAGGTTGAGATATACATTTCTAGCAGATTATATTTTTATATTTTTTCACTCGCTGAGCCCCCACCCAATACCCTGAAAGTCACTCTACAAATAAAGGTCAAATGAAAGAATTGTGTAATTGTGCCAAGTGTGAAGTATGATTCCAACTAAACATACTAACCAATAACAGAGGCAATACAATGGACTTTCCCTTGCTCATTGCTGGCACTGATAGATAATCTGATAGATAATCTGCTTTTCATTGGCCTTTGATGGTGTCAAGTATGTTAAGATTTAACAAAAGACAGTCACATTTCTTTGCAGTCTCTATTATTGAACTCAGTTTACCTTCCTAGTTTATCTAGGACAAACAGATAAAAGGAGCTCTGCACACTCCAAAGTCTCAGTGAATACAAATATTCAGGCTTTTGTCTAACTATATCATGAGACCAATGGCTGTCTTTCCAGCTAAAATGTATATCATTCTTATATTGGTCCAATACAGAGTTGATGATTTTTCCACCAGTACTGGATCAGTTCCATCAATTACGTCTGTCAAGCATCAAGATTATATCCTCATTCACTCTGGACAAGGACTGTACCTAAATCTTAACTTTCTGTGTCATTTCCATAACTGCATCAATTCCTTACCCTGCAATCCTATACGTACTTACATGGGAGTAAGTCACACTAAACTCAATGGGCTTACTTCTGAGTAGGCATGCATAGGCTTGCACTGTAGTTCAACATGTAAAAGAACAAGAATTGCTTTTGAAACTACTGTATTACAGGGTGTTTTTCTGGCAATGTTTGGTAGGATTTTAAATGCCCTTCTGTGGCAAGGTAGTCTCCAAGTTAGAAGGCCCCAGAAACCCATGCTTCTCCTACCTGATATCCAGCGGCGTCATGCAGCCGGAATGCTGGGAGGGACGAAAGGGTGAGCGGCAGCCTACCCGTTGCATCACACTCCGTTTCGCCGGCTTCCCCACCCCCACGGGGGTGGGGAAGACAGCAAAATGGAGTGTGATGCAACAGGCGGGCTGCCGCTCACCCGTTCGTCCCTCCCAGTATTCCGGCTGCATGACGCCGCTGCTGAGATCCCTTCAAAACCATAGTCTGGTGGTTGCATCAGTGCCACCAAGAGTGAAATGTCCAGGTCACATTTCCACATTTCACTCAGTTGGGAATCTGTCTGTTAACTGATAGTCCTCCTGTTGAATTACACAAGGAGTTGCATTTTGACTGACTTCCTTCCTTTTTCTCCCTATCCCACCCATGTATCCCATTGCAATAACACAGCCCATTCACTCCTTGCTGGGTACTTCTGAGGCTCAGCAAAACCTTCAGAGATGGGAGGTCAATAGCTCTTTGGACTGAAGAACTTGGTGGGTTGTTTTTTATCAAATCAAAGGAAATGTTGCTTTACCTAGAGGAGACCTCGGGGAGTGCCCCACCATAGGATGCAGTGCATACTCTGGTGATGCAGCTGCATTGGCTTTTTTTTCTTTCTTTTTTTTTACAGGATTGGGTTGTAAGTGTGAGCTAAACCCAGGAGGAATCCAGGACAGTTTCTGTCAAGGCATTTGGTCTCTGGTGGACCAGACAGTCATAGAATTCCAATACAGAACACAGAATTTTAACCATTATCTTCATTATCTAGTATTTGTTAAAATGGCTACCAGGGACAAGGAATTTTTATACCTGTTTAGAAGTAAAAGTTAAATGTGGTCTCTGCCCAAAGGCTTCCATGTGTCAAAAAAGGTAAAAAGGTAAAGGTTTCCCCACGACCGGATGGTCAAGTCGTGACCGACTTTAGGGGGCAGTGCTCGTCTCCATTTCAAAGCCTGTAGAGCCAGCATTTTGTCCAAGGACAAGATTCCGTGGTCATGTGGCCGGCATGTCTCTACGCCGTAGCGCACGGAATGCCGTTACCTTCCCACCAAAGTGGTCCCTATTTATCTACTTGCATTTAGGTGCTTTTGAACTGCTAGGTTGGCAGGACCTGGGACAAGCAACGGGAGCTCACTCCGTCGCGCAGTCCTGAACTCCCAACCTTCCGGTTGGAAAGCCCAGCAACAGCGGATTAACCCGCTGCGCCACCACGTCCCCTTGTCAAAAAAGGGGGGACACAATTATGGTAAAACTGCATTTTCTGGCTGAAGTCAAAAGAAACTCAGGAAAGGAGAAGAGTCAAAGGGACTCTACAGCACAGTGAATGGAGAAAAAGCAAACAACTTTAGTACTTTAACCCATATATTGCTAACATTTTGTTTTAATTTTTAGTTTGCCCAGTGAACATAGAGCTGCATGAGGGATTTTCCACCTTTTCTTCTGGGTGCAAACAACATCCAGCGCATGTTTTCCCTCGCAACATATTCAGTGTTGGCATTGTTCCATTCATCTGGCAGCTTCTGGAGGTCATTGGTTTTAATTTTTGTTTTGAAAAAAATAAATAAATTCTGACGCTGTCTTTCCTTTCTTTCCAAAAAACCTGAGGCAGGTTACCATTCAAAAATGCAACCAGCAGGAAAAATAGAGAATAAGAATACTCCACTACTAAATCAAATCAGTCGCGCAACAAAAACTGTAACGGACATTATCAGTGAAGCAGCCATGACACAGAAAGATAGTGCAACTAAAGAGTCACTCAAAGAGAAATATTTTCAGATTTCTGCAGAGCCCAGGCAAAGTGGGAACAGCCCTGTTATTATGTGGGTGATGGTTCCGCTTTTTCTCTATGGAGCTGGGAGGGCACCTGTGTTGCCCTCATTTATCCTTTTATTTGATACAAAAAATAAGGAATCCTTAACACTGAGCATTTAATGATGGTCATGGAAAAGGCACTTTCTGTTTTCCTGCTTGGTTATGAATGTCTAGCGCCAGTAGCAGTAATCTCTCTAGATATCCTTTGAGATCTATGATGGAGATGGCTTGTGGGACTGTTTGGATGTTCTCTGAAACAATTGTTACCATAATGTAGAAATTTTATAACTCTGAGTCTTTGCAGGACTAGACCATGGGTAAACTGAGAGAATGAAGTTACTTACTTGAGAGAGATTGTGGGCCCCTGGGAGAGATATAAAAGTTATAAAATAGGCCAAATGTTCTCCAGAAGACAGGACTCTGAGTCATAGTCTTGGCTTCAATTCATGGGGGAAGTTCTGCTGGTTAGAACAGGTATTTGGCGCCATCTTATGCAAGCCTTGTAGTGTAAGTCTGGAGTTAAACAGTCAGCTTTATGGTTTTTCCTGTTGCCTTCACAAATTGTGTCTATTTACCTTTCTGGATCTTTTCTTGTTATCGCCAGGTTTGGGTGGAAGAGATCCCTTGTTTTCCTATTAACATCTTTTAATAACTCTCTATATTTCATGTGTGTGTGGTTGCTTGACTAGAAAGGAAGTGCATTCACAAAGAATTCGATGGAATTGGATGGAGATTTCAGCTACTTTACTCCCTCTTTCCTGGCATCCTCCTCCTGAGTAAGGGCATAATTCTAACCAACTTTCCAGCTCTGGGGTAAAGGCAATGCAGCTCTGAGATAACACTCCCTTACCTTGAGAAGGCCTCCGTGACTAACGACTCCATGGCAAATGCAGAACATGCCCCATTGGCACCACTATGTCTGTGCTGGAAAGTTGGTTAGGATTTGGGCCTAATTCTTCCTGCATCAGAGGATTCCTGCAGAGCTTGGGGGTGGAGAGGCATGGTGTGTTTGGGGATTAGGGAAGTACACCTCTTCTCTTGCTAGTACCCTTTGGTAAAAGGGCCAAGTTTGTTACAGGATCCAATCAGTAATTCATAGACCTGCTGGAGCCAAGCAGTTGACTGAAATGCCCTGCCTTGATTTGAATGAGATGAATGTGGTCCAGCGATAACAGTTTCCCAACGCAAAAGAGAAAAATCAGTATCATTGAGCCTATGTACTGCCACCTTTCATTTTATTTCCAGACAATGACAGTGACATACACCCAAGAGGTGTGACAGGCAGGGGAACTCAAGAGAGAAAAGGAGCAGTTTTGCCAACATTTTCTACTGAAATAGCAGGAGAGAGACAGCATGTCATGACCAGGATCTCTGGGTCTGTCCTGGAATATTTAGTTCAAATCCATGGTAGTAAACAATCTAGCTGAAGAAAAAAAAGTGAGTGTTTCCTTTCTTCCTAATCAGTCTCCAGTATAGTATTTACTGAAATATGTATGGAGATTATAATGGACTGCAGTAAACCAAAGCCCTTACTAATAAGAGGAAGCTTCAGGCTGTAACCTGTGGGAACAAACAGCATGGGAGGCTATTGCCTCTTGTATTCATGTCTGGAGTAGATCTCTCTGTGAATGCTTACCAGGCTGTCCAAACAGAGTATACTCTGGCGGTTCTGTTCATTTTGAGATTAACTCCCCTTGTAATATGTCCTTTATAATGTCCAAATGAAGAGAGGAAGGATATTTTTCTCCGCAAGAAGAAAGCCACATCAATATTACTGCTTGTTTTAAATGTTCCTGGAGAAAACTTAGCCTAATCCTATCTAAATCCCAGCATAGTCATGCAGCAGCTCCAGAATGGCTACTGCCATATCCCACAGGGATTTTTTTGCTGCTAGATGTCTCTTTGGAGTAAGGGGACATGCTTTCCCCTTGTCCCCGGCATAAGCCCCAGCTGCTGATGTGGGTCAACTCAGGCCTGTGCCAGCTACATTGCTAGTGCAAGTCTAAGTTGATCCATGCAATTGGATCAGGCCTGGGCTTTAGGATATGGCTGGTGCTGCTGATCCTGCCCTGTCTTGGGCCTGATGCAGTATCCCCCCTGTTCTATCCCCTCCCTGTCCTACACCTGTGTTGGACTTACCTGGCCAACAGCTGCCAGTGCATGCAAGAAGGCTCTGACCTTCCTGCTGGTGAACTGTCTTTCTGTCCCAAAGTGCTTTTGCTTTTGCACACCAGCAAACTGTGTGTTTTGCCAGTGCAGGCCCTGCATAGGATTCATCCGCTAAGGTCAAAACAGATGTGATATTAATTACATGTCTACCTACAGTCAGTGGTGTCAGCCTACCGGTTCGCTGGGCGGAGTTTTCGTGGTCGCTGGGTGGGTTTCCATGGTGATCGGCAGCGTGCTCGCTGCGTCCCGTTGCGTTATGGCGAAAGCATGCCCGCAGCGGAACTAGAGTCTGTTCCCTTGTTCCTTGTCTACTTAGCTGGATCTGCCTTTCTGTGCCCTGCCAGTTGACTAGGACTAACACTCACACTTTGCCTGCTTTGCCTCCACCAAGTTAATTGCATTCCTGAGTATCTCAGGAGGCATTTCAGTAGTCTCTGACCCATGACTGAAGAGTCAGGAACCCAACATTGGATGCCATGGAATTGCTAGACCTCCCATCTGATGAAAATCTGATGAAAGGAAAAACGCTTGTGGGGTTGAAAAGGAAAAAAGAGGCAGGGAAGCAAACACACATAAATGTCACAGAATACAAGGCTGCAGCCTACTAAAAGCCCCACTCAACACAGTGAGATCTCCTTGCACTGAATTTGCTTCTTGAAAGATAAGCATGTGAGCTGGAAACCAGAAAAGCCCTAGTTCAAGCCACTGCTTTATCCATCCCCCTAGCCTTACCTCAAAGCGGGGTGGGGTGGGGTGGGGTGGGGTGCAGCAGTAGAGGCGGGTGTTAGCAGCAGCTGATGCAACTGCTGCTAAAAAAAATTACACAGAAGGAGGGGATCCACTTCCCTACTATTCTCCTCACAGCCCCTGTGAACAAAATAAGAACCCAATCCTGTTTGGCTGTAATGCTGGTGGAACAAGTGTTCCCCAGCCAATAACTGCCTTATGGCAGTCGTAAAAGCCTTTCTGGCAATGTGCGCTGCCCGGAAGGCCAAAGCCTCTCCCCATACATCAGAGGATCACTGTGGACCCCCCACCCACCCAACAAGGATGGCAGGGGAGGTGGGACATAGTGGGAGGGTGGGAAGGTGGCAGGGTGGAAGGAACAGGAAGGCAGTGTGGTAGTGGTGGCTGCTGGTACTGGATCTAATATAAACCCTTTCCCAAGCCTGAACCCGTGAGACAGGTCCAAGATGCTGTGGAAGCTTAAGCAGAGGAGACGTCCCTTGCCAAGAGGAGACAACTGGGACTCCCCCTCCCCCAAATGCAGTCCAAGCCGTTTTGATGCAGCGGAGAAGGAACCCACAGGATTGGGCTGCAGTAGCGTCCCGAGAAGAGGATGGAGTGCTTAATTTTGCAAAGTGCCTTACCTGGCCATGTAAACCATTCCTCTCCCTCGCCATCTTAGCCAGTCCTTGCAGCAAAAGCAAAGCCTCCACATTGCTTAGAGGCTACAATGGCAAGGGAGAGGAGTGGTTTACATGGCCAGGTAAGGCGCCTTGCAAAACGTAGTGCCCCTCTCACTCTGAGGATGCTAGTACTACTGTAAGATGTTCTAGATATGCTGGGAGTGAACCCAGCCTAGCCCATGCTTCTTGTTGTAGTCAAAGGCACTGTGTAGGGAAAGAGTGAGGTAAAGGAGTAGAGAAGCGGACTGCCACCTTCTGTGTGGATTTTGGGGGAAGGGTGCTATATACAATGGCAGCAACCTACTTCCTTATCCTTTAACCTTAGTCATTCCTCATGAAGTTGTTATGGTTTGTGCAGTGAACAAGCCAAAAATTTGCAATGAAGGATTCTGGAGCCTCATGGTAAAGAAAAGAAAAGAGCTGACTCATATTTCAGCTGTAGCTAATCACTTAATTATGCGAAAGAGAGCACCCTGATTGGCTGTGTACCAATACTTAAGCAGTGTGCTCCAAAAATGTATGTGTGAGTTGATGTTGAAGGAGTTTGTGTTTTTGATGTTGGACGAAACTGAATAACGTTTCTGACTATGATTCCTGTCTTCCTGGACTGTTCTTCGCCTTGCTGACCTGGCCAGCCAATTCTGCAGCGTGTTTATCTCTGCTAGAAGGGCGGACACCCTTTGAAATCCTAACAGAAGTCCCTTTAAATAACAAAGGAAGTGCAGAGGAGGGGCCCCACACTTTATTGAAAAGGACTGTGGTAAAGCAGTTGGGGGCAAAATCACTGGCTGAAAGCAAACAGATCAGAGTGGCTCTCTCCACAGGGAGTTGGAGGGAGGCAACAGCAGCAAACCTGGGGTTAAAGGCATCTGAGTCTGTTTGCCACCCCGCTGCTTGACATGAGTCACATCATTCAGCACATCTGTGGGCCAGCCCTGAGGACAAGGTAAGTTACGCCTGTTATTGCACCAGCCTTTTTTTCGGACCTGGGCCTCTCCAGTGAGTTATAACCAATAAAAAGCTGAGTGTTCAGAAGAAGCCGCGCAAGCAGCTATTCTCACACACCCCATCGGCTCGTATAGTCTAGGAAGTCATTACCAAGTGACAATTACAATGGGGAAGGCTTTACCCCTCTAGAAGTGGGGGCACTGCCAGCAGGTCCGCTCGGGAAGATTGACTTGGATCTTCGGACCTGCTGGAAAGGTCTTGCCGTGCCGAAGCGAGGGAGAACTCACACAGACCAATATGATCAA
>JAJKFI010000045.1:3450469-3472258 GCA_029204185.1 Lerista edwardsae
TTCCCCCAATCCCATAGTCCTTAGCGAAAACCAATCTCTCCACAACAGGTCTTGTTAAAAGTGCCTTTGTCTCAAAGCGCTAATGACGAAATAGTTGACAGCTTCAGGGACCCGTGACTTAGAGCCAGCCACTTCTGTAGGCTGATGGGCAAATGATCAGTAAAAAAGATTGGCCCCATTATTCAACAGGACTTTGATGAGCTCCACTTTAAATATATATGCATCCATAAAAATGAAATGTCAAATTGTCACGGTTCCCAAAACACACATATAAAAGCCATAGACGGTCAGTGATGACTGTCTCTCTCCCTCTCTCTGTTTTTATTGCAACATCCTATGGCAAGTATATCCAAATCCATTAAACACTAACCCTCTAATGAAGACATTTGGCTTCAAAGGTAATTCAGTAAAATATTTGTGCAGGTTGAATATACTCTGAAGTGTCAAGGTGAAGTTCCATAGTATGCCATTTTTTCTAAATTGCCAAAACACATAAATTTTTGAATCCAAACCTGGATTAAAATGTTAATTTTGAACAAGTGATTCTTATTTTTTTAAGCAATTGATAGAGCCAGATTGGGCTCCCCATGGATTGAGACTACGGCAGGAAGGAGGGTGTCCTACCAGGTTCTTAACCTGGATTGGGGGTGGGGGGGGATAACTATTCTTTGCTGGAGAAAGAAAACATAAATTGGGACATTATTTTTTTTGTTATTTATCTTTTTTAATCTTTTGTAATTGTCATGGCTTTTAGCCAAACAAATAAACTTGACTTGACTATATTGGGACTGCGCTGGAAACTGATGGGTAGACCACCTCCTCCCACCCTGCAATGCCAATCCATGGGCAGAAAACACGGCCATGATTTAGTGTTTACTGAACAAAAACCAATAATGCGGCCCAAATCACATACTTCAAATAGCATCTACTTTACGCTTACTTGATGTGCTACTATATCTAATTTTTGAACAGCATCTTCGGGATAAATGTAGTATAGCAAAATATCTTGCAGTTACCTTTCCATGGATAACACAGATATATTGGGCAGGCACAATGCTATACAGTGCTGGAACAGGCGGGCCTTTGGGCCTGCGCTGTATCCAGTGCAGTATGGAGGGAGACTGGAGCCTCCCTCGTGCAAGGGCGCAATTGTGCCAGCCTCCCCTATGGGCTCCTCAGATCTGTGCCTGCTAAATAGCAGGTGCACATCTGAGGAGAGCGCCTGGCCCAAACTGGGGCCATGCGGCCTAGGGATGAGACTCAGGATTCGGCCTCATGGCTGAATGCCCAAACCCCCCCCCCCCCCCCCAGGCCAGCATGCCTGCCAGCCTGCCCACCACCACCCAGGAACGCCCTGACCCTGCCCACTCCGGCCCACCTTGGAACACCTCTGTGCCAGCTGCGTTCGACTGGCGCAGAGGAGGCATGGCACCTGTGTTCCCAGGCCAGGGCTGCAGGCAGCATCTGACACGGGGGTGCCGCATCAATATGGCAAAACTGGGCATCCTGAAGCTAAGGTATGAAGGATTTTCTTCTGTTAAAATGAATCTTCTCTTAAGACAGTGTTGATGCCAAGTTGCTGGGGGCACTGGGCATCTTGTGGCACTTCTGACCTAACATGGATGGTGCTTTGGGTGCTACACTGCCACTGGTGTTCAGGGGCTGGCCACACCAGGCGGACCCTGGTGAGTGTGGGCTGTTTCCAGTGCCTGATCTGGCCTATCCCTGAGAGCAATCCCTGTTCTTCTTGGTTGTGATATGGATGCATATCCCACTGGATGCATCCCACTGGATGCATTTTCCCACTGGATGCAGTGGGAAAGAGAACCGAAAGAAATATTTCAAAAACTGTGGAGAGCTGAATGGCCCAATCTTAACCTTCCTGTGTGCACTCGGCCAGTGCAAGCTGTCACTGAAGTTCTATAAAGCACTTTGTGACAGCACACCTTCAAGCAGCACTAGCAGAGCCTCGTGGCTAGCGCCTTCCCACTGGTACCAGGAGCTGAAGTGATTCCCGCCAGAGCAGAGGCAGATCTAAGGGGGGGGGCAAATCTGTAAGTGTTGCAAGAAGCCTTACTTTGCAGTGGAAATCACTCCTCTCCTGCACCGTTTTAGCCAATCCTCACAGGGAACAGCAACATCTTGGTGTTGCTTACTGGCTGCAGCAGCAAGGGAGAGGAGGGATTTACATGACAGGGTAAGGCTTCTTGCAAAACTTACAGATTTGTCCCCCCCCCCTTAGATCCGCCTCTGCGCCAGAGCAGTTGATTCCTGCACAGGGGGGGCGGAAGGAGGGGGTGGGAGGATTATGATACTTCATTGACAGATTTACCTCATTGTGAATTATAGAAGTTGAACCAAACTGTATGAGATCCATTTTGGCACTGAACGCTTCAAGGTGCAGATGGCAAGCATAGGTTATGTGGTTGGCGTGGAAATCAAAATCTCCTGTTGATATGGGGAATATATTTTGAGATCTTCAATTTTACCTTTTGAATTCTAGTTACATAAGTGTGATTTTAGACATTTAATAAGCCATAATTTCAAAAATGTATGGGGTTGTCTCTCACATTTCCCTGTCTCTTGGTGAATTCCCCTAGAGCCGTGATGGTGAGCCTTTTTGGCTTGCTGTGTCAAAAATGTCCAACTTGACTCGGCTGGCATGTCACTCCCCACCCTCAACAAAAGAGAAACAATTATTTACACATTCATTTATTTATTTATTTTAAAAAATACAGTCCAATCATGTGTGGGACTATGCATTATATAAAGAAAGAGCAAACCATTACAAAAAATCAAATCATTATAAAATCAAACTCAGGCTGCAATCCTATCCACATTTACCTGGGAGTAAGCACCATTGGCTATAATGCAGCTTACTTCTGAGTAGCCATGCATAAGGTTGGGCTCTCAGTTGTTGGATGCTAGTGAATGCTGGTGTGTCACCCAAAATGTCATGGCACGTCATCTTTGACACACATGTCACAGGTTCGCCATAGAGACGACTGCAGTGCAAACAGCACCTGCAGATGGCAAAGGCACCAGGAATTTCCAGCCCCCTATTATAGTTCATTTATGAATCTTATCATAGCCAAGGACACAGGTCTTTTGTTAATAGCCGTTTAACGTTACATGAAATTGATGAACTAACAAGCAGTGGGCATGTTTCTTCTTTTAATACACCATTATGGGATCTCATTTACATAATGCTATCTATACAGTTACTCCATTAGCTATTACTCTCAGTGAAGCCTATTAACAAAGCCTTCTCTCTGAATATGGTGCACCGATTCCACTTGGGTAGTCCTGTATTTCTTTGTAACACGTTGACTGCATCATGTGTTCCTAGGAGTTCAGACTGTGTCACAATCAGGTGCAGATATATGCATTTCATAAACATAACAACCAAAACTATAGATAACACGACCGAAATTCTGCCTTTCATTTTGTCTTTTTTTCCCCCAATGGTCGGCCTAAGGGCACAATCCAAGGCTCTAGGTTGGGCTGATGCTAGCTGCTAGAGTTGGTCCAGCGGTAGCAGTGCTGGTGTGAGAGCACCAACTGGCATCCTTGCGTCAGGGCTGCTGCCGCTGAGCCGAGGCTACCAGCAGCATTGGCCCAACACTGCTGGCCAAAGCCAGCAGTGCGATGCTCCTCCACCAGCTGAGTTTGGCTGGCTCAGGGGCGTTTCTGGGTGGGGAGGGCCAGAGGGCGTTTCCAGGCCAGGGGTAGGCGGGCTGGGTGGGGTGCTGGCCTGGGGAGTGGAGTGGAGCTGAGATGTGGCTGTTAGGCTGCATCTGAGCTCCCTTCCCCAAGCTGCATGGTCCCAATTTGGACTGCGTGCTAGCCTTGGCTATGCACCTGCTAAATAGCAGGTGCAGATCCAAGAAACCCATTGGGATGGCTGGTGCCTACCCCAGGGTAAGGGTGTGTGAACGTGAATGTATCCCGTGGAGCTTAGGATTGTCCCCTGAATGATCCTAGAACTTGGCCACATTTTTCCAGCCTTTCAAGAAACCTAGGAAGTGAGGCAGATTTTTTACATAAATAGCAAGTTTACTCCTCTGTATGATTCTCAAATGTATTTTACAGTGACCCTCTCTTTCCAGGAGGAAGGGTTATGATCATCCGTCCCCTTCAATGACTACCATTAGCCTTTGGAAATAAAAACATTTCATTAGTGGGTTAAATACTCCATTATTATTCTTCATGTGGCATTTAGAAAATCAAAACTGGATTTCTGTAAGGAAGTTTGAAAGCCACTGAACTTCAAAGCTGCTATTGAATGAATATCAAGTACTCTTTAGTTACAAAATGGACATTGGCCTTCAAAGTGGCCACTAACCTCAATTTGAATACAACAGCATGTTTTTGCAGCTTTGAGTTTGCCACCTTCTGAATATAAAGATTTCATATGAGATATTTTTTTTCTGTATTTCAGTTTTGTATATATTTTTTAATAAATATAAATACCGGTGGGCCTGCATTTTTTTGCAGGTTCAACATCTGCAGATTTGAAAATTTGCAGATGCTGAACTCCCCTCGGACCCACCTAAACCCTTCAAACTCAACTGAAGCTGAGCTCCAGTCATGTTGAGGGTTTACTGAGGCCTGTCGTGGCTGTGGGCAACTGCCCACGGCCTCTGCGGGCCTCAGAATGGCCATTAGGGCCAAAAAATGTCACTTTCGATTTTCACTAAACCGGAAACGACATTTTTATGCCCTTATAAGACATTTTGAGTTCTGGGGATGCCCCGGTTATGTTTTTAGGCCCTAACAGCCATTCTGAGGCCTGCAGAGGCCACAGGCGGTGGCTTGCAACCTCTGCTGGCCTCAGAAAACCCTCTGGATTAGTACTCTGGCTGGATTCGGAAGGTCCTGAATTCCACAGATTTCAGTTGGTCAGGTTGGGAGTGTGGGGGTGGGCCCTGAATTCAGCAGGTTTCAATACCTATGGAATTTTGTATCCGCAGAGATTCCAGGTACAGGACCCATGTGGATATGGAAGGTCCACTGTATATCTTATATGTGTTTGAATTATGTGCTTGCAACAACCCTCCCCTGTAAGCTGTAAGAGTCCCCTGTAAGCTGTGTGGCTGCACAGCACTAATCAAAGCTCTGCCCACATCCCCTCTTGGCACTTCAGAGCTTGATGATACAATTGCTGAGCATTCCACAGTCACACCTGCACTGCCACCATTTGGCTCCTTGTTGAATTCAAAGCTGTTGTATTCAAAGCTGCAAAAATATGCTGTTGTGTTCAAATTGAGGTTAGTGGCCACCTTGAAGGCCAATGTCCATTTTGTAACTAAAGGACAAAATCAGTGGCAATATTGGACAAAATTAGTGGTAATATTGATAGCAACGCACTCCAGGTTGGGGTGCAAAGAATTCAATTTGTAAATGAAGACTCATAAATTTTCAAAGTGGAAGGATAAGGATCCACCCTAAGAGTGCAATCCTAATTTGGAATTCAGATGGCATAATTAGGCCAGCAAAGTTTTAACCAGCGCAAGGGACACCATAAAGTATGTTTGGACCACTCTCGAGTCAGAGAATCCAGCACACAGACCTGCGCCATCCTCCGTGACTCCGAGAATGGTCCAAACACACTTTATGGGGACCCTTGTGCCAGCCAAACTTTGCTGGCCTAACTACGCCGGCCTAACTGCAGGTTAGGATTGTGCCCTAAGTCAATTTTTGTGGTTGGGACCATTGGGGAGCTGCTATGGGTGATATAATGATAAGCCTTTCAAGATTTATGACTAAGGACCCAATCCTATTAACTTGCACAGATGCAGCTGCCCCAATGGGGTGTACACAACATCCTGCTCTGGAGGGTAAATCATGGAGGCCTCCTCAATGTAAGAAAACATTTGTTCCCTTACCTCAGGCCTGCACTGTAGATGCATTGATGTTGGAAAGTTGGATAGGATTGGGCCCTAAAACCGTTTCGGTTAGCTGTGCTCCCCACTCTGTAGAGCAATGGTTGTCAACCAGTGTGACATGGCACATTGGTGGACCATGAATGATCCCTCTGGAAGATGGTTAGAATTCAGCTGGAATCTCACATGTTTGTAAGAAAGCACTGCTTACACTGTGTATATAATAGTACAAAACAACCTGCAAAATGCATTTGAGATTGAAATGAGATTTTTCTCTCCTGGTGGAGTCTGTTACTTCTGTGTTTACATATAGCCTCAGATGGCATGGTCTTAGAGTCATATAATTCTTTGCCATTATATTTCATAGAGAGCTGATATTCAGCTTAGTCACGGCAGAGTCCAACACATGAAGAGGCCTCCACTGCAGAGAGCGGTTTCTAGGTCATAACATTTTACTGTGTACATTCCACAAAAGTGGTGTGGCTGGCCAACACTACATTTTTTTTCTCTTTTTTGAAATTACTGTTTTACCAGTATGTTCCAATCAATGAGAATCTTTCAGCCATGAACTTTTATTGATTTGTATCCCTCTGGGGAATGTAAAAGGCCTTTCCAAAGTCTTCCAATTTCACTATCATGATTTATTTTTCTGGGTTAAAAATGGCTGAAGAAAAATGGCAGATTTATTTGTATATCTGCACAACTCTTGCAAAACCTGGAGGTGGGAAGAGCAGCCTTTATTTTTAAAAGTAGAGTGTTACTGACCAGTCTGTTCAAACCACGTGAAATGCTCCTGTCTCTTCACAAGTAAAATTGTCAGAGGGCCCCCACCCTTTCCCCTCTTGATCCCAACTGTAGTCCTAACAGGAATAATCTCCACTCATTTTCAATGTTGCTGTTAACTTTAGGAGGGAATATTTCATTGGTGGCAATAGGAACAACTCTCCCAGGACTGATAGGTCTATCGTGTGATGCCAGTTGGGTTGACAGCTGAAGGTGCCCTCAAATGGTATGCTCAAATGAACTCTGGCCCACAGACTTTGACAATGATGGACCTATATATCTATCATAGATCTATCATAGATCCAATCTAAAAAGAAGCCAGGAGAAGGCAGGGAAGGGGCAAAACTGGGCAGGAGGAGCGTGGCCCAGGAGCAGTTCAGGCCAGGAACTGGGGAGGGGATGGCAGTAGCGGCTGCTGCCAAATCCTATCCCCCCCCTCCTGTGCCTGAAAACCCTACATGGGCTACTCAAATATACACCAGCAAGGGAGCTGGTGCAGATCTAAGCATCCCCATAGGGACTGTCTGGTCCTGATATGGTGTAAAGGAACTGATGTGCCCTTACCCCACAGTTTCCCTGGCCCCACAGAATAGAGCGGCAGCTGTTTCGGTGTCAGGCAGCCTGGACAGGATTGGGTTGTCCATCTCATGCCACGATCTCTCTGGGATCACAACCTACTGCATACACTTTACACGCAAGCAATAAGGTGCTTCATAGCATCTAGAACAATGAATTATGGATTCCATTCAGAAGAAGAAATACAAACAGCCCATTTTCTAGACATAGGCCGAATACTTGGAAATGTTCAGAGAAGTAAATCTCCCACAATCGAGTGTTTTTATTAACACTCCTTCTGTTGCTTCTCCTTTTGCAGCTGCTTCTCCTTCTGTTTCCTTCCTCAATAACGGTGACGATCTGAATACGGCATAATCATCAGCTGGCAACCCCACCCCACCCCCACTTAAACAGTAGTAATTAAACATTAAACTAATAATTCCCCTATCCTAATGCTTTGGGGGATCCTTTTATTTTAGGAGCTCCCTGGAGAAGAATATCAGGGAAATCATAAGTGCCAGGGTCGTGCAGAGTTCTGTTTGTGAGAACTACCGATTCCAGATGGGTGGTATGCAGTGTCACTGCTAATGAAAATGTAGCTCAGTGCAAAGGGTAAAATGTTGCCCTGGAAGTGACATCACAACAGGAAGTGATGTCACAGTAGTATTTTTGTTTTTCTCTGGCTTTTTGGCCATAATTCTTGATAGAGTAAAGATATTGCACTCTGGTTTGCTTCATTGCATTCTGCATTAAATTACCTTTTCAATGATACAGAACATGATGGTATTATTCATATATACCAAGGTTTTCACAATTTTAGCCACTAATATCAAGCTTAGTTTGTTGTCCCGCCTAACGCTTGTTGCCAGGTGCAATTGCACCCCCCTGCACTTCTTCAGCTACGCCCCTGGTGGTATGTACATATCTACTCTGATTTCCACAATAGTGGCAGTCCTTTTTGAAGATACCACTATTATGAAGATTAAGCACCCTGTATCTACATGGACGTGCTGGTTCACATAAGCAGCATCTCCCTCAAGCCTGGCCTCGACATTATCTTTGCAGTGACTCTTTAATGCCTTCTTCCTAGGCAATCCCATGTCTGCTGCTTCATGTGTTCACCAGCCTTAAGATAGGAAGCACAGAGGAATTCTGAGGGTTCCTTGGAGCCTAGCAACATGCAAGGATGCATAATCCATGGGCAAGGGTATGTTGGCCCAGGGCATACTGGCGGAGAGCCCAGATAAGGTCTTTGGGTTTTGAGTACAATGCAACCTACTCATAAGGCCTAATCTACATAGACATGTTTAGCCAGCCATAATGAAGTTATGGTGTATCTATGAAGCACTCCTCAACTTTCTCTAGAGATCCCTCTGGCATTGAATAATTGAAGCAAACTCTGCCTGTAGTTCCTGCTGCTGTGTGTATCTCCATAGAAAGCTTAGGTCAGCCACAATCTCTGTAACTCTCAGTAGAAAAAAAAAGCAGGTGGAACATTTTTGACTGCAGCATAGAGACAGAATTTGTCTACAGCCCCTTACCAAGAACAGTGAGCAACCTTGTTGCAAACCCTGTTGAGAGACAACAAACACAGAAATCTCACACCAGTACCCGGTTCCAGTACAACTTGAAATTCAGGATTGTATCCTAAGGTTTCCTTCCTCCTGTGGAAGTGCAGGAGGAAGGAAATCTGAGGAGAAGCCCCTCAAATAGAAGACTAGTTTGCTTGGCACACCTCAGACTGCCATGCACTCAGGACTGGATCAAGACCTCCTGACACTTGAGGCAACATGCCCGATCCCTCATCCCATGACATGACAGCTTCAGCTCTTTCTACTCTCCAATGTTTTCACTCAGCACTTTCCTCCCCTGCACAATTCCTCCTCTTCGCTATCTTCCTCTTTCTTTTCTAATCTAGGAAGTGGAAGGAGAAGGAGGGGCAGTGGAGGCAAGGAGATAGACAGAAAAGAGAGCTCACCGTTAATCTCCTGCCTGAAGTAACCACTTGGCCTCCTTGATAGGCTTGCCCAGCATGAGCTTCTCCTCAATTCTCCTCAACCAGTGGGGACCCATGAGGAGGTTGGAATTGATCTCAGAGGGCCACCATGAGATCCTTTCAGTGGCAAAAAAGGACACTCCCTCCAGTGATGTCATCCGGGCACGCCAGGAACCGGAACGCCCGGATGATTGGCAGCCCTCTGCCCCTATGGCGGAGGCCAGCCATGCCTCCCTGTGCCTCCCTGCACCTCGAATCGCTCCATTTCAGAGTGATTCAGACACGCAGGAGGGAGGGCGGGCCCAGGAGCAGCTCGCCCATCCTCGGGAGAGGCGGCATGGCCCGGGCCCGTCCGCGGAACTAGCAGAACGGCGTGCCAGGCCATTCTGCCAGGATGACACTGCTGACTCCCTCCCTCATGGCTGAAGGAATCCTGAGTGGGGAATTTGGGCTCAGAAATGCCCACTCAGAAATGGTACATGTCATTAGAGTCCACTTTCCTCTCCACCTTGTTTCCAATTAGCTTGTCTACTGCCCAGCCCTGGCTGGCTGAAGGCTTGTCCCTTCTCAGGGATTCCTTGGGTTCCAGGGTTCCTTGGTGTCATCAGGGCAATGCATATATAAAGTCTGGCTTTCAGAATTTAGTGGGAAGTGAGTAGAAGCGAGGGAAACAGCCCCCTCGCATGTTTTTCTATTAGGATAGGGTCAGTTGTGTTTCCAGACTGGGGTGGGGGGGGAACGATAACACTAAGTTTTTCAGGTGTCTGAACACGTAAGCAAAGCAGTCCCTCCCTTTGCCTTCAGAGCCATTCGTGCCTGCGAAAGCAAAGCAGAGGCGTCTCCTCTGCTTTGCTTTTGCAGCCACAAATGGCTCTGAAGGCAAGGTGGAGGTGTCCCTTTCCATGGCACTTGAAAAATGTAGTGTTTCTCTCCTCCTGGAATGCCACTGGTTAAGATCTGGTCTTAGGGGATGCAGCACACCCACCTTGGTAATACAGGAAGTGCTTTCAAAAACAGTATGCTAAGTGGCAAGGGAGATTGCTGTTGAAGAAAACCAAGTGATTTAAAGAAAATTAGTGACACTTTTGTAGCTAAACATTCTAATTTGTTTGACTGTTTGTGAAGAACCTTGCGTATAGGTTCTTGTTCTTTCAGCATTTTATTACTATGTTTTCTGTGTAATGTAGAGTTTACAATATGTTAAAAATCAGAAACAATTTGCAGTTCTACAGGTGGTGGGTGCTCAATTCAAAACATCATACTGAGAACTTTCTGATGACAATACTTATATTGTAATCCTTGCCCTAATGACGGCTACAATGTGTTTGTCTCATATTTTATCATGATTTTATTACTATGAAATGTCTACACTGCCCTTCAAGTTTAAAGCTTCTCATATGACTTTGGCATACAAAACTGCCAGTCCAGTGCTGGGCATGTCTACTTAGAATTAAGCAGTTGGGAACGAGTCACTGATCTTGAGTCCGGGTCAAATCACAAGACTCCGCCCCCCACAACTTGACCCATGGTACATAGTGCACACCGGTGGCGACTCAACTCAAGGAAGTGCATCAGTCATTTTGACTCAAGTCTTGTCTTTTTTGAAGCAAGCTGCAGTGCAGGTCAGGCACACATGAGCGACTCCACACACCAAAAAAATGGGTGGTTCGGAGGGGGGTATTCTTGGAGTTGTCGTTTCACCCTCCCATAATGTTCTGGCAGGCCAGCGAAGGGCTGCTGAAAGCCCTTCACTCCTTCAACACCATTTCATTTATGCAAACAAAACACAAAAGCCATGCTGACCTGTTGCTGTTACTCAAATGAACAGGGTTGCAGCAAGTGCAGAAAAACAATCAGCTACATTGCTATCACTGCAACAAAACCTTCCCCGTGACTGTTCACATCACAACTCACAATAGAAGAACAAAAGGAAAAAAAACTAGTCCCAGCTAGTTATTCAGTGAAACTTTCTTCCTGCTTCCTCCCAGGTAACTAACTATGGAGGAGTATCAGGATTGGAAGAGGACTGGATGCTGCAGCCTATGGTGTATTGGGCATGCCCTGCCAGGTGGAGTGAAGAACAACTGTTATTGACCAAAGGCAGGCACACATAGGCAGGTGAGCAAACAGGCAGGTAAGGCCAAGGAGGATTGCTCCTCCTCTTCTCAGGCCTGGTGTTCTGGCTGGGAACCTACTATTGCCCACAGCAACTATGCGGTACCTTCTGGCTCGCTGCACAAGGTATAGTGCATGGCATGGAAGCAGTGCAACAAATTAATGAAACCCACCCAGACTTGCTGATTCAAGTTATAGAGGTTGCTGGCTCATTTCTGAGTCAGTGGCTCGAGTCTCGAGTCAATACCCGAGTCATTGACATGGGTGACTTGAGTGAACATGAATCAGCAAAAATTGTGCATTTTCATTACTCTGGCTCAAGTCACCTGACTCAAGTTCCCATCTCTGGAATGAGAATCCCATTGAGTTCTATGGAACCTACTCCCAGGTAAGCACGTACAGGATTGCAGCCTAAAATTGCTTGGATAAAATTTTATATTTGACAGAAGTAGAGGATTTTCCTAAATTAGTATCACTTATATTTATGCATGGTGTGTATATGTGGTGTGTTTATGTATGCGCTACATGTATATGCAAGTTCAATAGCAGAGATTCAGCACTGTCGTTTAAAGACTACACTAATGAAGGCCAGCATGGATACTGGCCAGGATAAAGGACAATGTTAGTAACGATCCATGAGAAGATCTGTATATATTTATGACAGAAGCTTCCACACACACTGATTAAACAGCATGGAATGCGTGCCCACTCCTTACCTGATTTTCTCAAACACAGCACAGAAATGTTGCTGGCCTAGATGCACCTACACTGTGGGCATACAGTACATGAATTACTGCTTGAGAAATGGTCTCCTTACTTCATAATGCAACTGGTAGTTTTACAGTTAAAACAATTCAATGTCTGGAATTTCAGGGTCCTATCAATAGATTTCGAGGACGGATGCTGGTTTCAGCCTTAATTAAGTGCGGGTAGACTGGCCAAGTGTTGGCTCTAGAAATAATTTATATGATGCTTGCAAACATCACAACGTGTCTTGAATAATGCAGCTACCTATTAGTTGGCGGCAGCAATGCTTTGTATTGCACAACTGTATATCTTAGAGCATTTCAAATTAGATTTTAAATCTGCCATATCTCTAAGGAGGAAGGTGGCCATGGTAACACTATACTGGAGCAGCCTTCTTAACTCATTTCTGGGTTGCTGATTCAGGACAGTAGTGCATAGTGTAACATGTCCGTTCCCTTCCTGTTCCCCAGTCTTCCCCTTGTTTGGACACCACAGCCTAACAAGGAAACGCTGCCACCAGCCCAAGAGATCAGCCTAGCTCGAGAGGCTCCCTGGACAGAAACCACCCCGTCTCCTAGAACACCTCTGAACCCCTAGAATCTCATGACTCTCACCGTAGCATCTGCAGAGAAGGAGACATGACAATCCACTGTTTTTTCTCTTAACAAGACAGACTTGGAACAATGTGCAAAGAAAGTATTAAAATGCTGATAAAAAGAAAAAGAGAGCAGAACCAATTGAACAAAAAAAAGGAATTAGGAGAACTGAATGTTGCAAAAAAGGGTTAATTCAAAACAGAAAGAACACTGAAGCAAGGCAAGAATACCAGTCCAGCAATCATACTAATGGCCAGCAGAGGGCACTGAGATGCTGCTGAATCTCACACATGCATCCTTTAACTCCATGCTAGTTGGGAGTTTTTTGAATGAGCTTGTAATGAGCTTGTAATGCACAGAGAGAAGACAGACTAAAATCAAAATAAAATCCTTACAGCTTCAAACTAAATACAGTTCTTGAATTGTTTGCACCTTTGATGATGCAACCAGTGGCTCTTTATACTCACACCCAATGATAAGCTCTTCTCCTGAGAGCTCACTGAGCGAGACTCTTAACCAACTTTCCAAAACAACTTTCTACAACTAGCATAGCTGGGCCAGTGGGGTGTGTGATGCATCTTGTATTGTGGGGCAGAGGCCCCACAAAAAGAAAATGTTTGTTCCCCAGAACTATATTGCCCTTACCCCGATATTGAAAGTTGGTTAAGATTGTGCCCTCAGGCTCCTGGAACAAAAGAAGGGTCTATTCCTTCTGTTTGGGGGTCTTATCCTTGGCTGTAATAACCTGTTACCTGATCTCTGCTTGAAACAGTGCCAGCTGCCTGAAACTTGTTCAGCCAGTTAGACTGGTCTTGGCTGCTCTGAACCCCAATTTGCATTTTCACTCCACTAAGCCATCGGCAATGGCATCTCAGCTCTGAACTACAGACACCACATTTTTAAATAATGGACAAAATCTGCACAGAAATAAAAAAAATTGAGAGTTTGACCATGGCATTATGCTTGACTCCAAGCAAGAGATTTGGAAATGTCTGGCCTTCTCATCAGTGAATATATTTATGTTATTACGGCATGCAGTTGGCAATTAGTGAGATGAATTTTCCATGTCTTGTCAGCTGCCTGGCCCACTGAGATAACATTTCTACTGGATTTATAAACCAGAAAGTATCATTAGCAGTGTGTGCATTAAACTCAACATCCTTAAGCACACACACCAGTTTTGTAGGTTGTAGTTTTGAAAAGTCAACAGGAGTAGGTATTTTACAGCAGAAATTTAGAGTCAAGGGAAGCGTAATTATTTTAACAAATAACCAGAGGCCCCTGGATACTGTACTAAAAATAATAATAGTTCTGACACTGGGAACATCACATTAATGCCAACTAAAAAGAGATACATACAAATGATTTTTTTTATCAATATGGCTGCAAACCTTATGCATGATCCAGTCAAATCAACTACTTTTAAGCAGTGGTGTCATTCAAATGATTTAGGAACAGGAACTCACTTTTGATTGGCACTTGTCGGGAACCCAGAACCAGCCACGGAGCCCGTTAGGATCCGGAACGCCCATTCTGATCGACATCACCCCCTGAATGACATCACTGCTGAATGACATCACCCCCTGAATGACATCACTGCTTTTAAGTCCCTCTATTTCAATGGAAACATTAAACATGTGTCAGGCAGCCCATTAGGCGTATATGCTGCATACAATGGTGGATGCTTGATCGGATGGCTCTGGAGCTATAAAAAGCACACTTACCTCCCCAGAAGGCACCAGGCCACCAATGGGTCTCATTGGACCTATGGCAGCTATTGAGCTGACAAGGAACCTCAGGGGGCATATCAGGCTGGGAAAGGCCGCTGAGATCCTCCCTCTCCTGCCCTCACATTGCCCCAATTTGGCCCAGTCCCTGCCCTGATCCTTCCCCAAACTACTCCCACCACCTTACCTGCTTCAGCAGGGCACTTGGGAGCTGCTACATGTGTGTCTGGAGCCTCTGACTACTTGAGCCAGCAGCAGCAATCCAAAGCATGCACAAGTGGGCAGCTTTCACACCACCGGAATGGGGCTTACAGCAGCTGATAGCAAGATCCACTGTCATAGGCCCTGAATAGAACTGAGCCACAAATCTCTTCCGTTGGAATCGATGAGACCTAAAGATACTTAAGATACTCTGGCTGAACCATGATCATTGTATTTTATTGTGTTTTCATATTTATTGTGTTTTCATATTTCATGTTTGACTTAGTTCCAAGTGGGCTCAGGCAGTCTGGCAAGAGCAGCAAGGCCTTGACAAGCTAAATTCATGATGTCTGAATCGATCAGCTGGTGAGTGGCACCAGCCACCAAATGGATCCATTTATGACCACATTTATTAGAATAATTTAATGAGCACTGTGGCTCGTTAGACCAGGCAGTTCACCTATTTCTACTTTATAAGCTTTCTTTAAAGGCACATTGGCAGTGCAAGGAAGCATTTAAATTAGCGTTAATGTCATTTATAGGGGGGGGGAATTGAAGAGCTTTCCATGTCTTTTATTCCATTTATAGTATAATGAATGATTTATACACAGTTGAGACATTAATGTCAGATGAAATAATCATTTGCAAACTCCTGTCTGAACTCTGGGTATAGACTCGTTCTTAACCAGGTTGGTAGTTAGCCTTTGATTTTCTGATGTACTGTAACCTTTGTCATCACTGTACTGACTGTAGAATCTGTCGTTTGAATAGGTTCAATTAAAATTAAGAAGCTTCTCAATGTCAGCCTTATGTTCAAAGGAAGACCCTGCTGACTGAAAAATCATTGGACAATCATTTTCAAATGCAAAGCAAAGCAATAGCATTCATTAGCAACCATCATTAAAAAAGTTTTTAAAAAGCGAGAAAAAGGACACTGAACATAACCATTTAAAAGTAAGGGGTCAGTGGGCTGTTTATCCTGGTAAATTTTGCATTAAAATATCTTTTTTTGACATTTTACTTGTGTTAGACATTGTTTTTAAACACTATTACTACAGTTTGATTGTATTAAGCCCTTTGATTCCTTTTCTAGGAATAATATCACTGGCTATGTGCTGGCATATTACCCACAGATTAAATAAACGTAAATAAAGGGGAACTACAAGGTGCAAATAGACCCCAGTGTCTACAGAGTTACCTGCACATAATAGGGGTGTGTAAGAATGGTTTAATCCTGGAGCCTCCAATAGTGGGGGAGGGGTTTTAAAGGAAGGCCTCTGATGTACAGAAAAGTTCTTGGGCAGGCTTAGAGATATTCTGGTCCTAGATCATTTCGATTTGTCAAGACCAAGGACTGGGTGGAGCCCAGAAGCACATTGACAACTAGCATACAGTCAGCACAATGTGATCTGATTGATCAGTTCTAGTCAATATTCAGGTAGCTGCATTCTGGACAGGATGAAGCCTTCCAAACAACCTTCAAAGGCAGACCCATGTAAAGTACATCACACTGATCTAACCTAGAGGCCCAAGCCTATTGAAGGATTAAATTGACACATCTTGAGATGAAAGAAGCCTGGGGCAGGCTGAAGGAGTTGGGAAGATCCAGGAGGAGTTAGACTGAAATTATATGTCATGCACCCGATCTCTTTCTGTTGACCAACAGCCGAATCCTACGGTTATCCCTCCGCTGCCACAGCATGCAGCCTGTTGGTCTCCTCAAACCTGTGCCAGCTTTTTAGCTGGCACAAGCTTGAGGAAGGAAAGGGGAGTGGCCAGAGGCAAGAAAGGAGATAGTATCCAGTGCACATCACCTGCACCAGGTGCCTCCCACCCTCCTCATTCCGCCAGCATCCCATTCCATCCCTGCCGCCTACTCACCATTATTGAGAGGCACTCCTCTGTCTACTGTCCTGACCTGGGCTTCCAGGGGTTTTCTGGAAGTGCACAGCTTCACACACTTACAGATTGCCTTTCATGATGGCCAGAAAGCACATTCTGCAAGAGGTGGAGCCCATCAATAGGGCTGGGCGGGCCATCAGATTTATTGATAAAATCAATCAATCAATCAATCAATCAATCACTACTATTTATATACCGCTTTTCAACATAAAGTTCACAAAGCGGTTTACAGGCAAAATGTTGTTTAAAAGTTTATAGACCCCTTTTCCAAAAAGCACAAAGCAGTGTAAAAGGGAAAATAATGAAGCCATGAAGTAGCATATAAAATAGATAAAAACAATAATTTTTTATAAAAAGATGAGGCAGTACAAAAACACAATAGATTTCCAACAATAAGTAGTACAGTACAGCTTGACAGCACTCTTAGATTTTCTAAAATATCTATATCACCAGATAGGTAACCTGAATCTATATTTCCCATATCAACAAAAAGTGATTGGAAACATCTGGGGGGAAAAAATCAATTCTGCCTCCAATTTCTAAACTACCATTAACTCAGTCATTTGTCATCTGATTTCTCTGAGGTTTGGAAAGCTTCTCTGCTTCACCAAAGAGATTGTTCAGACCAAATTTCATAATGAAACGACAAATCATCTCTTGATATTATAAGGAAGAGAACTTGTGTCGTGGTTGGTTTTTTTTTTCAGAGAATGCAACAGAAACCTTGTTTAGAACCACTCCTATGGTAGATACAACACAAAATGACCCCTAGAGCTGCATTCTGAGCTGTTTTGAGGTCCAAGTGAGATATCTCAAAGTGCCTTTAAGCCTCAATTTTAAATACACTTAGGGCACAATCCTATACTGAGTTAGGCCGGCATAAGCCAAGCCAGCAAAGTCTGGCCAGCACAAGGGACACCACACAGTTTGTTTGGACCACTCTCTGAGACAGAGAGGCCAGCACACAGACGTGAGTCATCCTCCCTGACTTTGAGAGTAGTCCAAATGTGCTTTACGGTGTCCCTTGTGCTGGCCAAACTTTGCTGGCTTAGTTTATGCTGGCCTAGCTCCAGTTTAGGATTACGCCCTTACTTAGCAGCAAAGTGTCTTCTCTCTTAAGCTTGAGAAAATATGACAATGACATTGTTATTTCCATTAACCTTTTTTTTTTCTTGCCATTTGAAAGCTCAGTTTATTCTCCCAGTGTCTTTGACTAAGTATCTAGCGGAGCTATTCAAGCACCACTTCCATGGTGAAGCATTCTTTCCTTCTACTTGTGATGCATCAGTGTACTTGTAGCCCTGCTGATAGTATTTCACACAATAGCAACTTGTCTTCTGCCTGCCTCTGTCATTAGCAAGAGTGGTTGGATCAGCACTTTTCATTGGGAACGCTGCATCATGGGGCTCATTCACTGTAGACCACCAGCGTATGACCTGAAAATGCATTTTAGCACAACACTCCTAAAAACAATTTAATCGGAAGTAAGTCCCATTGATTTCAGTGTCCAAGCAAGTGTGACAAGGATCAAAGTCTTGAAATGAAGTGCCACTTATAAGGAAAGTGGTCAGAGGAAAAACCTACCGGAGTGTGTATATGAAAGAAAGAAGCAAGAACTCACAGCTTGGAAAGTTTCTAACAAGTTTAACAAAGTGAACAGCTGAAATGGAATAAAAATTGTGCCTTTGGGATCACAGGTCAATTCTACAGCACGTGCCTTCCTTCAATAAGGTCATGTGTTACCACCATCTCCCGTTAAAAGGAGATATCAGGTAGGCAATGGTGGTTCCAGCTTTAGGGGGGGGCCCTGAGCCAAAATCCCTGGGAGAACCCCAAGATGACATGGTCCCCAAGTCATCTTGGAAAGCATATCCATGTGCCTGCTTTAAAAAAAACAAAAACAAAACCCTCCAGTACCCAGGAATCCAGCACCATTTTGCAATTCCCAGATGGCCTATACCCCAATGATGTTTGGGCACAGGACAGCTAGGAATTGATGATGATGATGATGATGATGATGATGATGATGATGATGATGATGAATCTTTATTGCCGTTAAGCAACACTCAACAAACAGGTGACATACAACAGCAAAACATATATACAACAACTAAAGGATGATTATTAAGTAAGCACAAAATTATCGGTAAGACAGATTAAACTTTACATTCCTTGCTTACTAAGCAAGTAATACTAAATAAAAATTCTAAAGTTTAGGGGAGAGTGTGGATAGTGTTTGGCGCCGTTAAATAACTAGCAAGAAAAAATTGGCGATCTGCCTAACAAAGCTGTGGCATTCCAAGGCTAGTAGAATCGGGATTCAAACAACATCTGAGTTCTGTGAGTGGGGCTCTAGGTAGAGATACAGATTGGTTTGCCAAAGATCCTCATAGATGGGGCAGTATAAAAGAACATGTGACATATTCTCAGTGTATCCTTCGTTGCGTATCACCCATCCTCTTTGCCACCTACTGCAGAATTATAAAAGTGGGCTTTTAGAACATTAGAAGGTAAAATGTTGCACCTTGCTATCGTAAAGGCCTGTTGTGCCTGTGGGTTCTCAATTAAATATAAGTATCTTGGCCTACAAGCATAGATTAGCGGTGATTGTAAATACAAAGGTGAGCATACTTGCAACGCTTTGACATCTAGGAATTAAAAATGGCACTGGATGAATGGCTTTTTCATTATCATTCCCTCGGTCCCTGGCCTCCTGGGAGGTGGTGCAGTATCAGCAAACCACCGCTGCCTCGGGCATTGGCCAGGCATGAGGCATTTGTCCCTGGCACATTGTCTGCCAGGACATGCCTATGGAGCCACTCCTGCAATTAGCCACTCTGGCCTACCCATCAGAGTGGACAATACTAGCATGAATAGCCCAATAGACTGACTCAGTAACCCTATTCAAGTGTTCATCCTGGTAGAATGAATATATATGAGGGGCAGCCGCATATCTGACCTATAACCCGGGGTGGCATTGCACTGCCTGCAGTGGCGGGGCGGTGGGGCGCCATTGCGCGCAGTCCGCGGGAGAAACCGCGTGTTCTTCGGCCCACCCTCCCTCCCTCGCCTTCGTAACGCTCCAAAATGGAGCGTTTCCAGGCGCAGGGAGGTATGTCGGAGCGATACACGGGGGCAGGGTGACGTCCTGGGGGTGCAGTTTCGTCGCCTGCCATGGGTGCGCTCGGGCCTCCATTCGTCGCTGATGAGGGGGAGCTGTATGTGCAATGGCTTATTCAGGCATTCAAATGAAGAACATAAGCTGAGCTCTTCCGTGTGGTCCGTAGTCTGTTACATCTCGCCCCCCCCCCTACTGGTGGGGAGGAGCACACGGAGGCTCGCTGTGACGAGTTCGCAAAACATTTTGCAGAAAAGGTCGATCAGATTAGGCATGACTTGGACGCTGCTGTGGGCATATCTAGTGATGTTCCCGGGGAACCTGTCTATCCTACCATTTGGGATTCTTTTCAGCTTGTAGAGCCTGAGGATGTGGACAGGATTCTCTGGAGTGTGAGACCTGCTGCTTGCCCGCTCGACCCTTGCCCAGCATGGCTAATTAGAGCTGCCCGGGGAGGGCTGGCCGAGTGGACGGGGAGGGTGGTGAATTCATCTCTGAGGGAGGGGGTGCTCCCGCCTGCTTTGAAGCAGGCGATGGTTCGCCCCCTCCTGAAGAAGCCCTTCTTGGATCCCACAAATTTAAACAACTTTCGGCCAGTCTCGAATATCCCATTTCTGGGCAAGGTGATTGAGCGGGTGGTGGCGTCCCAGCTTCAGAGGGTACTGGAGGAAACGGACTATCTGGACCCATTCCAATCTGGCTTCAGGCCAGGGTTCAGGACGGAGACTGCCTTGGTCGCCTTGGTGGATGACCTTCGCCGGGGGATGGACAGGGGAAGTGCGACCCTGTTAGTCCTGCTGGACCTCTCGGCGGCTTTCGACACCATCGACCATGGTGTCCTTCTGGGTCGGCTGGCCGGGCTGGGGCTTGGAGGCACTGTTTTGAAGTGGTTCCACTCCTTCCTGGCTGACAGATCCCAGAAGGTGGTGCTGGAGGATGCTTGTTCGGCACCCCGACCTCTTAGGTTTGGGGTGCCGCAAGGTTCCATCTTATCCCCCATGCTGTTTAACATCTACATGAAACCGCTGGGAGAGGTCATCCGGGGGTTTGGAGTGGGGTGCCATCAATAAGCTGATGACACCCAACTTTATCTCTCCTTTCCCCCTGATTCTGAGGAGGCGGTTGAGGTTCTGGATCGCTGTCTGGAGGCGGTTGGGGGCTCGATGTGGGCGAACAAGCTGAAATTAAATCCGGATAAGACAGAGGTGCTTTTGGTTCGGAAATCCACAGCTCGGGTATTGGACTATCGTCCTGCTCTGAATGGGGTTGCACTTCCTCTGAAGGAGCAGGTTCACAGCTTGGGGGTTCGCCTGGATCCACAGCTGCACCTGGAGTCCCAGGTGGCGGCGGTGGCCAGGGGAGCCTTTGCTCAGCTTCGGCTGATTCGCCAGCTGCGGCCGTACCTGAGCTGTGCGGACCTGGCCACAGTGACCCACGCCCTAGTGACATCTAGATTAGATTATTGCAATGCGCTCTACGTGGGGCTACCTTTGAAGACGGTCCGGAAATTACAGCTAGTGCAGAACGCGGCGGCTCGGGTGGTTGCTGGGGCATGTCGGTTTGACTCTGTCGAGCCGTTGCTTTGGCAACTACACTGGCTGCCGGTTCTGTTCCGGGCCCAATTCAAGGTGCTAGTTTTGACTTTTAAAGCCCTTTACGGCTCGGGTCCGGGGTATTTGAGGGACCACCTCCTTCCATACAATCCAACCCGTACTCTTAGATCATCTGGGGGGGCCCTTCTGACTGTGCCGCCACCAGGAGAAGTGAGAGGGGCGGCGGCCAGGAAGAGGGCCTTTTCGGTGGTGGCCCCCCCAACTTTGGAACACCCTCCCCTTCGAATTGAGAACTGCCCCCTCTTTGTTAACTTTTCGGCAGGGGCTGAAGACCTTTTTATTTCAAAAAGCTTTTAACTGTTGACAGGTTGGCTGGCTGGCTGGTTATACTTTTTATATTTTATGATCCACATGGCTTGTTTTAAATTCTGTTGTTTTAGTTTTAGTTTTATTGTATTTTAATATTGTTTTAAATTGTTTTTAATGTTAAGTTTTTTTATATTTTATATTGTTGTAATGCTGCCTTGAGTGCCTTCGGGCAATAGGCGGGGTATAAATTCAATAAATAATAATAATAATAATAATAATAATAATAATAATAATAATAATAA
>JAJKFI010000045.1:3483195-3497200 GCA_029204185.1 Lerista edwardsae
CGCGAAGAGTCGGACACGACTTAGCGACTGAACAACAACAACAAAGACATAAATTATTGCTTAAAGTCAACATGTAATTTCAAGCAGATTAAACTGAAGATGATCTTCACAATACAAGTTGTAGTTTACAATTCTATTATCATCCGTCTCTTATCATCACTGTAGTTTTTGCTTTCAGAAAAAAAGCCCCACTCTAATCCTATCATGTTATGGGGCCAGAGGAATACCTTCCTCTAATATTCTGAAGAGTGGGGATCAATCTAGTCAGAAGGACCAATCCTAATCTAATTCCTGTGCTTCAAACACCAGGCTGGAGCCTGGGTCTGCCATGCCAGGAGTCAGAACCTACTGGGTTCAAGCTTCTTAAGGAATCAACTCCTCCTACAGCCAGAACCTCATGCTCCCTCGAGCTTGCACATCAACATACAACAGATCCAAAACAATGTGATACAGCACATTGGGAATGTAAAGCTCGAGGTCCTTTGCATCTCCCTGCTCTCCAGGTAGGAAGGCAGAACCTGTGGGAGAAACCTAGGCTTGGGATAAGAACTCATTTCTCCTCTGCCAGTGTTGGAGCAAGTTACGCACTTGGAGCTCTCCATGGTACTGCAGCCTTATCCTGCCAAACTGACTCCCTCTTCATGAAGAGGACAGTAATCTATAGGCCAGGGGTTCTTAACCATAAACCCCTCGGATAGTGTTGGCGAACCTATGTGTCAAACGTGACACACCATGACATTTGGGGGGACATGCAAGCATTCACTAACACCCAACAATAACGTTGTTTTTGTAATGATATAATTTTTTGTAATGATTTGATGTTTCTTTATGTAATGTATAGCCCCACACAGGATTGGACTGTATTTTTTTTAATACATGAATATGTAAATAATTGCTTCTCTTTTGTTGGGAGTGGAGAGTGACACGCCAGCACAGTCAAGTTAGGCTTTTTTGACACAGCAAACCAAAAAGGTTCGCCATCACTGCCCTAGGAGGTCCATGGATGGTCTTCAGGGGGTCCATGAACCAGCGACAAAATGTTTGTGTGTATGTATTTATGTGCATTTTTCTGGGAAGGGGGTCCATAGCAATCAGATTTTCAAAGGGGTCCATGACCCCACAAAAGGTCCCATCAAGGGCAAAATCAGGCACGATGTTATTTTGCTTCTGATAGTTTTCTTCTTCCAAACCTAAATAGCAACTATGAGGCCCAGGCAGGACCATGGTACATGGGCTGGGTCTATTTCATGTCCTCCCATGTGCTACCATCCCAATGAAAGTCCCCCCCCCCAAAAAAAGAAACAACTATTAGCCCTGAAAGCTTCCTATGGGACTCATAACTGCTTCAGAGTATAACTGTGTGTGTATTTCATGGGGGGTATTTGTGGGTGCCTGTATTGAATATTAACAAAATGAAATATTCAACATTGAACCTTCAAAGTCAAATATTCTGAAATTTGCTGAAATTACATTTTTTATAAAATGTCCAACTATGACAAGAAACCACTAGAAATGCATTACATATTACGCATAACTTTAGAAACTGCGGTTGGGTTTCAATGCTATGTGAAGCTGGGGTTATTTGTTCAATGTCCTTGAGCATCAGGGACATAAGTTCTCTTCTCACATAGAGGGATAATTCCACCTCCTATGGTGGCTTGTAACAAGCCAGTATTTTCTGTGTTAACCAAGGTTTCCCTAAATAGCCATGTTCTGAAGAGTTGTGGCTTCAGAACATTGCTTGTTGAGGAAACTCTGGTTAGAACAAGCCAGTTTCAACCAATTTGCATGGCATGATTAATCCCAGTTTGTTATAAAACACAGTAGGAAGTAAGATTGTTCTTTCCCTCACACATAGAGGAAAGGGGAGAATGTATGTCCTCAAGGCTAGAGAATGTTGTAAAGCCATGGTTTAATCCTAGTTTCATGGGGCATCAGGACTCAGCATCTGTCACAATTAATATTTTAAATGACACTATTTCTAAAATGGGAAAGAAATAAATTGCTGATATTCTGTGTCAGAAATTTCTCTCATTCTCATGCCACTGAAAATTGTAGGAAGTTTAGAAGACTGGGAAAGAATCATATGCAAAATAAGTAATGGTAGATTGTTTACTCATCTTTTGTTAAGAATGTATACAGCACTCATAGTGAAAGGAAGAAAGTCTCTCAATATAAAAGAGGCATAAATATGTATATCACTGTACTTCTCAAGCCTCTTTCCCCTCTAAACATAACATGGGTAATTTGCAAACAGCAGAAAGTCATTATTCAGTTTTTAGGGAAATCAAAGTGCACAGAGAACATACTATAGTAAACAAATGCAAGTAATCCATAGGTTTCTAACTTTCTTCTCTTTGCCTACTGTTGGAGGATTGTTATGAAAACTGCTGATATGACTGATAAGGAATAGGTTGTGGTTATTTTGAAAGAGGAAAAAAATGAAATACAAGCAGTATCTCCTTTCTTGCAATGACCCACTGTCCTGTTTCAGAAAGCTGATACCAGTGATGGGGAAGTAGGTTCTCAATACATGGGACTGATTATTAAAGGAAAGAAATGTTACCAATCTAACTAATTATTCTTTCCCCATGTACAGTACACTGATGCCATCTACAGACATCAGGAGAACATTTTAGAGAGTACATTTCAAGTCAAGCAACTATACTTGTGCATTAAAGGTCAATAATTCAATGTAAGTATCATTTTGACAGTCCTTATGACTGTAAGTATAAAGAAAGAAATTGATGGCTCAGTTCTGGTCCCGGTAAAATTGTTGGACTGGATTAAGAGTGGAGTTATTTATAGATAAGTATGTTTCCCCTCTGAAAAGCTCCCTCAGTTCTTCTGGATTAAAATTTATTAAGACTACTGCTAATACTGCAAACTCACCGAGAATTCATCATAACACCCTTTGCACTCACAGAAACACTGTGCAATGCCACATAACCTCATCTTCCCAGTTTGCAGGCCAATATCACGTGAAATCTCATTCTATTAATGTGAGATCTTGTGTTAATAGTGCAAGATTCCACACAATGCCAGCCTGGTGAGCTGGGTAGAAGATGCTATGTGGTGCTGCATGGTGCCCCGTTACTCCATCATAGTGCTCTAGGGCACAACTGTGCACACTTTTGGAACCCCTGAACTAGTGGCTAAGTCCCAATCCTATCTTTGGCCAACCTGTGGCGTGTTGTGGCACATCCACAGCCGCTGCATCGTAAAGGCTGGCCAGGGAACATGGCATGACAAAGAGACCTGCTATGACAGATTGGTCCATCCCGCCATGGTCCCCAATGGCTTGGATCTGCTCCAGGTCTTTAGCTGGCACAAGTCCGAGTAAACCCAAGAGGGTATGGCAATATTGGCAGAGGCACAAAATGTCAATTGTGTTGTTGCCACCAATGTCTGCCCCCTATTCTCCCTGACATACTTCCCAGTGGCCCCAATCCTACCCCTGTCTGCCCGCCCGCCCCACTAACTTATCATCACTGGGAGAGCTGGAGGGGCAGCTGCCATGTGCATGGCGCCACTCCCCGTTTGTGACAGTGGCTGGCTTTCGCAACCCCTGGAATATGCCCTGCACTGCTAGAAGGCAACTTCCGGCAGCGCAGTTCCCTGATACATATAAAAACACCTTCAACACAAACAGCAAAATCCAAAATAGCAAAGCAGTCCCTCACCGCAAAGACTTTACACCATCACAAGAAATTAAAGTGCGTATGAACATGCACATGTGTGTGAGAGAAAGAGAAAAAAAAAACAGCAAAGCCAATGTTATTTCTGTTGAAGGAACTGAATAAGAGAAAGACCCCATTGTAGCCTGATGCTATTTTAAGATCTTCTACAAACTAAGTAACAAGTACCTTTCCCCCACTGTAGTTGGTAGTTTTGATTCCCTCCCCCACATTCCATTTTTGTTCAACCAAACTTCCATTGGCTTGCTACTGAAATTTATATAGATATTTTGGGTTTTACTAAGAATAGCACATGGGGTAGGGTTACTAAGGCTCCATGATTGGCCACTTCAGAAATCTGCATCGATCTCCAGGAGGCTACTGAGGCTACTAGAGATTTCAACAGGGCCCCCTTTCAGTCAATGACCTCAGTCAATGACCAGCATGTTGGAAAGAAAATCTCCAGGTCTAGCTGCAGTCAGAGATGGCCAGCTGCCCCGTGATTCTGCTGTTGTTGATAAAATAACATTGCTATTACCAACAATAGTTGAAATGTTCCATAGCAGATGTTAAAGACCGCATCTCCTCTGCATAGTTCATTGAAATTGATGATACCTCTTTTAAATGGCTAAAGATCTAGACAGAAAAGATACCTACTCATTCTTGTTCACTTAAAAAACAGTTTTCTCTTTTTCTAACATTTTTTGGAATTCTATTAAAATCGATAGTTCCCAAATCCTTCTTTTCCCTCTGAATTTCATAGTCTTGCTTTCAAACCATGTTTTCATATAATTTTGAACTTAATTTCTGCTCTGATCCAGAATATTTGCTACTGCACTCAGATTAGGCTAGAGGGGAAGCTTTTTATATAAAGCCAGAGCCACTATTTGCCTCTTGCCTGCCTCGGTGTCACCTTCCGGCCCACAAAATGCACTGTGTCACATGTTTTCTTATTAGGAGCAGGAGATATTCTGCTTTCAGCCTTAGGACAATACACCATTAACTGTCACTTGGCAACCTGACAAAAGCTAATGAAATTTTCAAAGCTACAAAGCTCTAGTTAGAACTTGTGGATAGTGACAGGGCTGCTGGCAGGATCCTAACAGGTGTATCTAAGTACAATTGATTAGAGAAACACAAATGATTCTTTTGCTGCTAAAATAACTACAAGTCAAGCTTTTTTTTAAAAAAAAAAATCCGGTTTTATTTAAAACTAAACCATCTTCTCCAGTAGTCAGAAAGTGTCTGCTTGGGAAGGAAAATGGCATATGCAGCAAAGTGAAAAACTTTTTTTTTTTTTTGAAGGTCAGAAGAAAAGCCTTTCACATTAAACATTTAGAAGTCTGTCAGGCTTGAAGAGTAAACATACAAATATAGATGGCATTCTGTGTCATGCACCGTAAATGCCTCCTAACCTGAGACATTTTCTTAGACCGGTTGTTCCCCAAAGAGAAAAAGGTAAAATGTAATCCCACAGACGTGAAAGGGATGAAATGCTGAGGTCACATTAATAGCAACATGAGTTTGGCATTTAAATCCCAATGATAACTGCTTTGGAGCATTACCCCCAAATACCAGGAAGAATTTGTTTGCTAGCTTTAGTAACCAATTGCAAATGTTGGGCTTCTGGCATTCACATTTGGCCCTAGTCATGGGTTCATCTGGGCAAAGACCTGTGCTGTGGACATGCCACGAGAAGGTGGCATGCTCAACACTCTCCCATTTTTAGCATATTCATTGCATCTGCATGGGGGAGGGGGATACTAATCACACTCAGAGCACAGAAGGCTTTACTATATTGCTGCAGTAACCATGCCCAGGGCAAGCCTATCCATGAGGCCAACTGAAGCAGTTCCCCAGGAAGCAGATTGGTGGGGGCGCCCATCTCTGCCTACATACTGTCCCTGCTCCTGCTCCTCCTTCCACTCCTTGGACTGGAAAAGGAAGAGGAAATGTGGAGGAGAGGAGAGTGCTGAGCTGGAGCAATGAGGTGTGGGAGGAGTAGCGGCTGGCACATCATTCAGTAAGGAGGGGCAGAATCTGGCATGCTGTGTCATCTTAGGCTAACCCTAATTATAAGCCATTTACGTGTCAGCCGCTACTCCTCCCACTCTCCAATGCTCCCCCCCCACTTTCCAATAGCTGGCCACTCTCGCCCCATTCCCATTTCCTCTTCCCATCTATCCCCTATTCCATTTCCAATCCATGGAGTGGAAGGAGGAGCAGTGGAGCTAAGTAGGTGGGCAGAAATGAACACAAACACACCCTCCAGCAAGCTGCTGCCCAAGGCAACTGTTTTGGTTGGCCTTATGGATGGGCCACCCCAGGACATAGTTATTGCAGCGATTTAGTAAAGCCTTCCATGCTCTGGTTGTGACTAGTGTGCCCCTTCTCCGATTGTGTCAAAACAATGTGTCAAAAATAGGACAATGTTGAATATCCGAAATGCTGCCTTCCTCACCCAATTATGGGCCAGTCTGCACAGGATCCATTCATTTTTGACTCCCACTGAATTTACTCGGGTTTGGATTTCACCACCATGCAGTATGGAACTTGAGGGTGGAAAAGGAATGTTCTCTGGTTAATTCATCGTTCCTCCCCAATGGCCAATCAGGGTTTCTCCCAGGGATCATATAGGGCCCTGGGAGAATTTCATTGGCTATCATGAAGTACTACCATTGCGGCAGGAAAATTCTCCTATTACAATCTCTTTTGCATTTCAAGTTAAGGAAATCAAGAGTCACTGTCTGAGTCTAGATGTTAAATGTGGTCTTTTGGCTGCTGCAAGTCCAACGACAGCTCTGGGACAGATTGGTGGAGCCCTGGGGAAAGCATAACCTCTGGCATGTGCCTTCCAAAGCTGGCAATGAGTATAATGCAACATCTTAGGTTCCCTAGAAACCTTGTATAATTGTAAGAGAATTCAAATGCTAATATCAGGGGAACACCCTTTACAGCAAACAAACAAAAAAAACCAAAACAAAACCAAATACTTGCTTCCTCTGTTGTGCAGAAGCAGAGCTCATGTACATATTCTGTTCCCACTTGCTTGATTCAGCTCCCTGCTTGCTCTCCTGCTTCAGTCTACTTTAAACAGCACAAAATGTTGCTCCAGGCATGCATTAGAAAATTATAAACATGTTTGCTATCTCTCATGTCAACAAAATACACAGCATCTTCTGCTTTTATTTGCAGTAAGTGAATAGAAATGCCTTATAGATTTCAGAAGTGGTGTCACAAGCAAGTTTGACAACAATATTCCCTGTCACAAATCGCATTCTAGTAGCATCAACACGTTATTGAAAAAGATCCTGGAAATTGCATCTATCAGTCTTATGCCTGATCCTATCTGTGTGCTATAGCGGCGGATCGCGCAATCTGTAAGTTCCTGGTCAATTGTGGGACAGCTACTCCATCATTCGGTGTGCCATGGCTACCAGCTCAAATGCCCAGAGGCCACATGCAGGCAACAGTGGCTCACTGAACCACCACTACCACCTTCTGCTGGAGTCTGTATGGTGGTGGCAGGGGCAGATTAGGGGGTGATCAGGGCGGAGAGCAGGCAGGCTGGCAGTGGTTTGGGGGATGAAGTTCTCCCCAAAGGAGGCGGCGCTGGTGGCTTCATGTGTTCTGTTCCTTCTCCTGTAGAGGCTTGGCTCCACAGGAGAAGGAACAGTGTGAGTGAAGCCACAGCAATGAACCCCACGCCGTCCAGGAGAACCAAGAAGTGACATTATGACATAACTGCCCCAGGTGCCGGGGTAGTACGGGACGCCACTGCACAGTACATAGTCTCCCACTACTCACGAATTTATCTTATAACAATGCTGTAAGTAAGATAGGTTAGGTTAACAGATAGTGTTTATGCAAAGGTTATCCAGTGATCTTCATGGCTTTGTGGGGACTTCAACCTGGTTAGATTTAAGAACTACAGTCTGTATGTTCTGTTAGAATTCTAATTTTGTCCACTGCCTGCCTGACCTCTTAACTTTGAATTTTAAAAGGGAGGGAACACAATATTTGAAAATGTATATCCAGGGACCTCTTTACAAAATAAAATACTGTTAGACTGAGCAAGACAAATGCTTAGAAAGCTCGACTCATTTAGCAACAGCTCCACTTTGTGGCTAATATGAGAAAGTGCTTCAGACAAGATCCTAAAATAAGGAAAGATTCAGCCAAATATAGAGAGTTGGTCTTGTACTTTTTCAGATTCAGGCCCTGATGTCCTCATTCAGGACCCTGAAATACAGAACCCACATTCAGTATTTTTCTCTCTTTCTGTGTGTATGCTTTTTCACCTCTTTCAGGATGTGTGTTCACCTCTTTTAGGCTAATCAGATGCAAAGGAGGACAGGACCCAGGGATTGGCACCTGCAGACCCCCAGAGACCCTGAGTGGTGAAGACAGTTCCCTCCTGACCTCTGGCAAACCCCCAGTGGTCCAGGAGACTTTACCCGTGCCCAATTCAGGTTCTAAGTAAAACTCATGGTAGCTACGCCCCAGTGGCTGGAATGGAAATAGGTGGCCTCCGTTCCCAGAAGGAAAGGCACGTCTGTTTGTAAAATATGTAAAAGTTTATTGAAACTAATGGTTACACTACAAAGGCACAAAAGACTCAAGGAATACACAGCTTGAAAGTACATGAAAAACCCCATGCAAAATAATAAAGCTGTCTGTCTATCTCTAACTAGTTCTATCTCACCGTGGTCCCTCAGCCCCAGGTGTCCAGGTGTCCATGGCTTTCTCTCTTGCCGACTGCCTAATCCAACAGAGTTCAGCTCACAAAACAATTCCAACACCCTTCTCTTCTCTTGGGGCCTTTCTCTATACTCCTTTCCGTTGCAAGGCCATGACTCCTTCCCCCTCCCAACCTGAGCTTCAAAGCTGTGGTGCACTGTTATGAGCTGTCCTTGATTGAGCCAGGGCTCCGCTCTGGGAAGCAATTATTTGGGCTCAGTCTTGACCATTGAGTCCATACAATGCATCCCTAAAGTAGCCTGGTTCCCACCTGCTGTGGGAAGTTGGATGGTGGTGGTGGCCTGCAACTGTAGAAAATGGAGTCAGACCAAGGTCTGGCTTCCCGTTGTTCATGACACTCCTGTCTGAAACCTTGGCTGTTGACTAGAAGAAGGGATGTTGGCAGATCAAGCTCGCTGCGCAGGGCTGAGGAAAGCTACAACTGCTTAGGTTTCTAGACGGCCACTAAAGGAAAAGGACTGTGTATCTTGGTTGTGTGTTTTTCCTGCTCTCTCACTTGTTGCCCTTCCCCTCATGACAAAGCCCTCAACACACATAAAGGAAATGATCGTGACTTACCGTAGGCCAGGACACCGCCACCCATTTGAGGATCCCAGTGCAGCAGCTAAAGAGGTAAAGCTAAAGCCATGTTCTAGCAGGCAAGATTCTGCAGTGTTGCCGTCATTTAATAACATCACTTTATCCTATTCAGCAGCTATGCACACTGCTCTAACACTAGCACTAAGGGAGTATACTGTGCTGAAGTTTTGACTGAGGACATCGTGTATGACAGCCAGCTTAGGACTAGCCCAAGGGAAATACTGTATAGGACACTTTCATTGCTATGGGTATCTTAGCACTAATGGTTAATATTTACTTTTATTTCTCTAATATCTTTGTACTATTTCATAATGTTTTTATTTGGGGGCTGGTCTTTGACTGTAACAAAGTTTTATCAGAAAGTTATCAACACCACTTTCAGCATACTACAAGTGGTGATGGCAGCTTCAAGGCAATAAAGGCACCTCTTCCTAAGACAGGACAATCCAGTACTCGCAGACTAAGTTTTTCGACGCTGGGAAAAAGAGTGTCGCTCATAAGGCTGCAAAACACTTATAGATGTTTCTGGAGAGCTATGCAAAGGAGGATAGCGTGGGGGAAGGGAAACAATGTTCATAATCCTGAGCTTCTCTAAAGAATGACAGATTATAATCAATTAAAGAAAATAATGCAAGAAGATTTCAACAATCCAGTGCGTGCTCTCTCTCTCTCTCTCTCTCTCTCTCTCTCTCTCTCTCTCTCTCTCATGACTACACTTTTTACTCACTGGAAAAACAATAAGCATATCCTCCCAACTGGAGGGGAGGAAAAATAGGGGGTAATCAACCCCCAAAATGTATGTGGCATGGAAGAGACTTTATAAAATAGTCAAAATGGTGCTATTTACCATTGCTGACACAAATAAGAACTAGCTTGTCACTTTTTAATACATAAGAAACTGGTACATGGATTGATCAGACAAAAAGAGAGTGGATATTCACTACAAAAATTTCAGCAATTCTCTCAAGAATTCTTCAGAAGGAAGAAGGAGCAATGCCCTAACAAATACCTGTGGTTTCTCAAGGGAGAAAGCACTGCCAAGTCATTTGGAAAACTCTGAAATGCTGTCATATACAACACACAATATGTCCGCAACAGAGAGATCTGCTTGGAGACTTCACCTGCAGTCCCTGATTCACAGAATCCAGCTGCTCAACTCAACTAAATATAGAACCCAAGTAAGCAGACACACCTAAAAAAAATTGAGAGATAGCAGACCAATTTCTACAGTCCAAATGTTTGCTTAAACTATAAGAGGGGCAAAATTGTAGGGTTTATAAGCACCTCCATCAAATAGATGGTCAACTGCTATTTCCTTCCTGCTTTCTTGATGTTCTGTAAATAATCATGTTCTATTTTCTTCTGAGGAGCCAGAAGTTTAGTTTAATCTGAGCATTTGTACTTCTGGGGTAATGTGCAATAATATAAACAAGCTTATTTCCTTAGCAAAAATTACACACTAATACTCTCAGCTAACTACTATTATTTCCAAGCATTATGGTCAGGTGCTGGAAGGCAAAAACAAATATGCCATACATCTTTCCACTTATTTTTGTAGCAGTTTTTACGGTGCCAAACACTGGTGCCTAGGGTCTATAGCAAATATCCCAAAAAAGAGGCATACCTTTTTTCACACTATTAGGGTTTTGTGTGATTTCTGAACTGCTATTGTGCAAACATTGTTAACCCTGGCTATGGTTAATAGTCTTCCATTGCCTTGCTTGCACTACATGCCCCACACTGAGTTGCTGTTTTTCTCCCACACAAGCCTCTTCATAACCTATTGCTTCAGTAGGATACTTTTCACAACATGAGAGCAACAACTGTTCAAGTCGTGCTTCAGGAGCATGCAGAGACATCAGCAGCACCCTTGAATAAAAGTGCATGTCTAAAATTCTTTAGAGTTGGTTTTTTTTGTTTAAATGAAGCTTTGCATTGATAGAATTAGATCTTGAAAGTTTCTCCAAGTAATAGCATGTAACTGAATGCTATTTAATCAGCATTGCCAAAGTTATGGCAAGTTTGAAATAGGGTTTGAAGCTGATTTGCAAACCCTAATTAAAGTTCAATCTGATTAGCACTAACCATGGTTTGTGCAGATGTAGGTATAACACTTACCTACGATTAAAATTCATCACTTGGGGCAAGTTGTATTAGAGCAACCCAGGCTGAAACTGTGGCGGGGGTTAGAGTTGAAGCTCCTATATCCACACCACAATCCCAATCCAGACTGGGTTTCCTTAGTGCTGCTATTTGGGAAATAAAAGACAAGCATGTTGGGGCCTGGGACACTTCATGTAACACATAATTCGGACCTGAACTGCCTGACCGCCTGGAAGTGCAGTGGTAGCCAGCTGGCTACCGCTGCATCCTACAACAGCCAGGCAGCCCCATGAGGCTGACATTCGTCCTGTTTCCCTATGGTAATGGTGCAGGGCAGGCAATGGGTCTCCTTGCTCCTGCACTGGCATTTTAGCCGGCGCAAAAATGAGGGCCTCCGAGTAAGGCCACACGGCCTTACTCAGACTTTGGGAACTGGCGATGAGAGTTGCCACCAACTCCAACTCCTGCTCCACCCCTCCACCCCACCCAAGAATGCCCTTCCATCCTGCCCCAAAAGGCCGTATCACCGGTGAGCAGTGAATTTTGGCAGCATTTCACAGTTACATTAATACATCCAATTGCAACTCAGGGGACAATTAAAATTGCAAAGAAGTTCCAGTGTAGACAACAAACATCTCATTGAAACAATAGGATCAATTCCATTAAGAGACAAATGATACTTGAACATCTTTATTTGTTCACTAGCTTTTTTTACCCGGCGTTGCCCGGGCAACAAATTATCCCAAGTCCGAATGTGGACTCAAATGGCATCGGGAGCGTCACCATGTGTCTCAGCGACCCCGGACACTATGGATTTGACACCAATTTCGGCCATTTTCGACCATTTTCACATGGGGACCCTGTGCACTCCCACCCCTGGGGGCGCTAGGAGGGTCTGACCCCCGCAGTGTTTGTCCCCAGACCGTAAAGCATACTGGTGTCAATCGCTCCAGGCATTCCAGCGGGGCATGGTGGACATTTTGTTTCACACCCCTTCTCGCCCCCACGTTGAGGGGGGGTGAACCTGGACTCCAACAGCGTCGGGAGCATCACCGCTCTTCTTGGCGGCCCCAGAAACTATGGATCCGACACAGATTTCGGCCGTTTTCAACCATTTTCACGTGGGGGCCCCTGCGTAGCCGCACCCCCGGGAGTATTATGGGTTCCTGACCCCCACAGTGTTTGTCCCCAGGCCGTCAGAAATCCGCATGATGGGTTTGGTGGCAATCGGTCCAGGCGTTCCAGCAGGGCATGGCGGACATTTTGTTTCTGACCCCTTCCCTCCCCCCACGGCGAGGGGGGGCAAAACCCAGACTCCAACGGTGTTGGGAGCTCACAGCTCGTCTCGGTGGCCCCAGAAACCACGGATCCAAAACCGATTTTGGCCGTTTTTGACCAATTTCACGTGGAGCCCCCTGCATACCTCCACCCCCGGGGGCGGTAGGGGGCCCTGACCTTTGCAGTGTTTGTCACCAGGCCACCAGGCATCCATATGCCGAGTTTGGTGCCACTCGGTCCAGGCGTTCCAGCGGGGCATGTCAGACATTTTGTTTTGTACCCCTTCTGGGCCCCCACGCTGAGGGGGACCAAACCCAGACTCCAACGGAGTTGGGAGCGTTGGCACTTGTCTCAGCGACCCCGGAAACAACGGATTCCATGCCAATTTCGGCCATTTTCGACCATTTTCACGTGGGGCCCCCTGTGCACCCCCACCCCCGTGGGCACTAGGGGGGCCTGCCCCCCACAGTGTTTGTGGTCAGGCCGCAAGGTGTGCGCATGCCAGGTTTGGTGGTAATCTGTCCAGGAGTTCCAGCAGGGCATGGCGGATGTTTTGTTTCGCACTCCTTCTCACCCCCCACGCCAAGGGGGGCCCGAACCCAGACTCCACCGGCATTGGGGGCGTTGCCATTTGTCTTGGCGACCCTGGAAACTACGGATTTGATGCCAATTTCTGCTGTTTTCCAGCATTTTCATGTGGGCGCCCCAGACCCTCCACCCCCAGGGGTCATAGGGGGGTCTGCCCCCCCCAGTGTTTGTCGCCAGACTGTAAGGCACACGCATGGCAAGTTTGGCGTCAATCGGTCCAGGCGTTCCAGGAGGGCATGGTGGACAGTTTGTTTTGCACCCCTTCTCGCCCCCCCCACGTTGAGGGGGGGCTGAACCCGGAGTCCAACGGTGTTGGGGACGTCGCCGCTCGTCTCGGCAACCCCGGAAACGACGGATTCGACACCGATGTCAGCCGTTTGCGATCATGTTTACGTTTCACCCCCCCCCACACACACCCCCGGGGGTCCTAGGGGGGTCTGCCCCCCCAGTGTTTGTCACCAGACTGCAAGGTGTCTGCATGCCAAGTTTGGTGTCAATCGGTCCAGGCGTTGCGGAGCCTATGCGGAACATATGTATACACAGACACACACACACACACGTTCTCTTTTATCTATATACTAGCTTTTTGTTACCCGGCGTTGCCCGGGTAACAAAATGATCTTCCAGAGTTTATGAGTTTTGCACCCTTCTCGCCCCCCACGCCGACGGGGGGGCGGGGAACCTGGACTCCAACCACGTCGGGAGCGTCACCGGGCTCCTCGGCAACCCCGGAAACTATGGACTCAATGCCAATTTCGCCCGTTTTCGGCCGTCTTCACTTCAGGCCCCCTGCCTCGCCCCCTGCCTTGGCCCTCCGCCTCAGGCCTCGGCGACCCCGGAAACTATGGATCTGATGCCGATTTCGTCCGTTCTTGACCATTCTCATGCAGGGGGCCCCATGCACCCCACCCCTGCGGGCGGTAGTGGAGCCTGACCCCTGCAGTTTTTGTCACCGGGCCTCAAGGCATGCGTGTGCCGAGTCTGGCGCCAATCGCTCCAGGCGTTGCAGCGGGTCATAG
>JAJKFI010000045.1:3502200-3518144 GCA_029204185.1 Lerista edwardsae
CACACATGTGAGTGGGGGTGGGGTCAGGGATGGGACATATCAACACCGGGGCACACATGTGAGTGGGGGTGGGGTCAGGGATGGGACATATCAACACCTGGGCACACATGTGAGGGGGGTCAGGGATGGGACATATAAATGGGCCATCTGTATGCCTGGTGAGTAGCTGGGGGTCGGGGATGGCACCTATAAACACCCGGGCGAAGCCGGGTACATAAAAGCTAGTCTATATAAAGAAGAGTCTGGGTGTGTGTGTGTGTGTGTGTGTGTGTGTGTGTATGTATGTCTCGCATAGGCTCCGCAACGCCTGGAGCGATCGGCACGAAACTCGGCACGCATACACCTTGCGGCCTGGCGACAAACACTGCGGGGGTTGGGCCCCCCTAGCGCCCCCAGGGGTGGGGGTACGCGGGGGTCCCCGCGTGAAAACGGTCAAAAACGGCCAAAATCGGTGTCAAATCCACAATTTCCGGGGGCGCCGAGATGAGCGGAGATGGTCCCGACGCCGTCGGAGTCCGGGTTCAGCCCCCCCTCGACGTGGGGGGCAAGAAGGGGTGCGAGACAAACCGTCCGCCATGCCCTGCTGGAACGCCTGGACCGATTGGCGCCAAACCCGGCATGCGGAAGCCTAGCGGCCTGGCCACAAACACAGCGGGGGTCGGGCCCCCCTAGCACCCCCAGGGATGGGGGTACACGGGGGTCCCCACGTGAAGATGGCCACAAACGGCCGAAATCAGCGTTGAGTCCATAGTTTCCGGGGTCGCCAAGACGACCGGTGATGCTCCCGATGCCGTTGGAGTCTGGGTTCGGCCCCCCCTCAATGTGGGGGGCCAGAAGGGGTGCGAAACACAACGTCCGCATGCCCTGCTGGAACGCCTGGACCGACGGGCACCAAACTCGGCAAGCGGAAGCCTAGCGGCCTGGCCACAAACACTGCGGGGGGGCGGGGCCCCCTAGCACCCCCAGGGGCAGGGGTGTGTAGGAGGCCCCACATGAAGATGGTCAAAAACGGCCGAAATCGACATCAAATCCAGTTTCCGGGGGCGCTGAGATGAACGGCGACGCTCCCGACGCCGTCGGAGTCCGGGTTCAGCCCCCCCCCTCAGCGTGGGGGGCAAGAAGGGGTGCAAAACAAAACATCCACCATGCCCCGCTGTGACGCCTGGGCCAATTGGCACCAAACTCGGCATGCAGAAGCCTTGCGGCCTGGCCACAAACACTGCGCAGGTCGGGGGCCCCTACCGCCCCCGGGAGTGGGGGTACGCGGGGGTCTCCATGTGAAGATGGCCGAAAACAGCCAAATTCGCCATCGAGTCTGTAGTTTCTGGGGTCGCCGGGACAAGCGGCGACACTCCCGACGCCACTGGAGTCCGGGTTCAGGCCCCCCTCGGTGTGAGGGGCCAGAAGGGGTGTGAGACAAAACATCCGCCATGCCCTGCTGTAACGCCTGGACCGATTGACACCTACCTCGGCATGCGGAAGCCTTGCGGCCTGGCCACAAACACTGCGGGGGTTGGGCCCCCCCTAGCGCCCCCGGGGTGGGGGTACGCGGGGGGCCCCATACGAAAATGATCAAAAATGGCCGAATTCGCCGTCGAGTCCGTAGTTTCTGGGGTCGCCGGGACAAGTGGCGACACTCCCGATGCCGCTGGAGTCCGGGTTCGGGGCCCCCTCGACATGAGGGGCCAGAAGGGGTGTGAAACAAAGCATCCGCCATGCCCTGCTGGAATGCCTGGAGCGACGTGCACCAAACCTGGCATGCACGTGCCTTGCGGCCTGGCCACAAACACTGCAGGGGTCAGGCCCCCCCAGTGCCTCCGGGGTGGGGGTACACAGGGGGCCCCACGTGAAAACGGTTAAAAACAGCCAAAATCGGCATCAAATCCATAGTTTCCGGAGTCGCCGAGGCGAGTGGTGACACTCCCAACATGGTTGGTTCCAGGTTTGGGCTCCTTGGCGTGGGGGGCGAGAAGGGGTGTGAAACAAAATGTCCGCCATACCCTCCTGGAACGCCTGGACCGATGACCACCAAACCCGGCATGCTCACGCCTTGTCGCCTGGCCACAAACACTGCAGGGGGTCCCTGAGTGAAAATGGTTGAAAACGGCTGAAATCGGCATCGAGCCCGTAGTTTCCGGGGTCACTGAGGCAAGCGGCCACGCTCCCGACGCCGTTGGAGTCCGGGTTGCCCCCCCCATGTGGGGGGCGAGAAGAGGCGTGAAACAAAACATCCGCCATGCCCTGCTTGAACGCCTGGAGCGATTGACCCCAAACCCAGCACGCGTACGCTTCACGGCCTGGCCACAAACACTAAGGGGATCTGACTCCTCCAGCACATGCGGGGGTGGGGGAGCAAAGGGGGCGCTTCATAAAAATAACTGAAAACAGCCAATATCGATGTCAAGCCCATAGTTTCTGGGGTCGCCAAGACGAGCGGCGACTCTCCCGAAGCCGTTGGAGTTTGGGTTCGGCCCCGTCGGCATGGGGGGTGTCACCCCCGCAGCCACCCCGCTGCCTCGGACCAGGGATGGGGGGCTTACTTGGCTGCAAGGGGCCACGGGTGGGTGGTTAAGAAGCCTGGTGTTGAGCCCCAGAGGAGTCAAAGGCAGCACACCTGGCACGAGGAAGCCTGGGCGAGCTCAGGGAACTTGCAAGCAGCCTGGGGTGACTCTCTGAGTAGAGGCGAGATCCTGCAAAGGACTAGCCCAGTCTCATGAGAACTGGGCCTGGCAATGAGACAGGAAGGGGAGGAGCTCAGGGAAGCTGGTCTGGAGCTCATTAGGAGCTCAGACAGCAGAGGGAGAGGTCACACCTCCAAGGGCTGGAGAAGGGAAGTAGAGGGGCAGACCATGTCTGAGTGGGAGGTTGCCCCACTCTGGTCCTCACCTTACCCCAGCCTTGACGGGGCAGCTCAAGCCCTGCTTCTTGGGGGTTCCCCCGGCCCTGGAGGTCCCGGAGTTCCAGGCAGGCAGCCAGCCTTGCTTTAGCGAGTCCGGCATCCCCCGAGAGGCAGCTTGAGGTTCTTGGCCTGGCTGTGGAGAGTGCCAATCCTCTTACCCTGCGGGCAGCTAGGCCAGCCCCACTCCAGCCCCCCGAGGGACTTGGGGACCCCACAAGCCGTGGACTCCGAACCAGCTCAACCTGCTGCCATCGCCACCGATCCTGCTGAGAAGGGCTCTTTGGGAAGGAAAGCACCCCTTGGACTGAACCCTGTGCTCCGGCGGGCGCCACCATTTGTATGGACTATTGGGGGTCCCCGTGAAGTCACGGGCCCCCATTAATGTCAAATCGTTGACCTGCATAAACCGGTCATGTCGAACCTCTACCCGCCTCGCAGGTAATTCTCGCCATGCCCCTTGCTCTTGGTCCCCCCTAGCCCCCTGCACCCCTGGACCCGGCATGGAGATGACAGGGGGTGAGAAGGGGTGAAAAATTAAATGCATGAATATGTGTGTATGTATGTTCCAGCATAACTCTGGAATGCCTGGAGCAATTTACACCAGGCTTGGTACACATATGCCTTGCAGCCTGGCAACAAACACTGCAGGGGTATGGCCCCCCTAGCGCCCCCAGGGGTGGGGTGCACAGGGGGCGCCATGTAAAAATGATCGAAAACGGCCGATATCGGTGTTGGATCTGTAGTTTTCACGGTCGCCGAGATGAGTGGTGACACTCCCGACGCAGTTTTATTCCGAGCCTGGTCCCCGCTGGCGTGGGGTGCGAGATGGGGTGCAAAATGAAATGTCCACAATGACCTGTTGGGAAAATTTGTTACCCGGGCAACGCAGGGTAACAAAAAGCTAGTATATATATATAGATTATCTGTTAAGTAGGCTTTTGTTTTATTATAAATACCAAGTTAATTCCTACTTCACACAACAATTTTCTGATAGCCAAGCAAAAATAGTAGGGTTTTAAAAAAAAATTCCAGTGATATTCTCAATTTTTGCATGCAGTTCATCGAACACATACAGTACATAAGGGAAAGTAAACACAATAACTTCCTGTGGTAAGGGATGACCCTGTAGTGCCACTAAAACAAATGCAATGCTCACATTCAGTTAAAGTACGTGCTTGAAAAACATTTGAAGCATAACAAAGACCTACTTTCTCATGCATTAAAATATTTGAAGAGTGAGTGTATTTCCACACACAACATATTTCCCCAATATTTCGTCTCCTTTGGGCTATGACATGCTGATCATTTTGTGAAAAACTGAGTCACAATCTTCTTCTTTAGTCCAAAAATGCTCTGGCCTGGATACAGGGCCTAAATCACTATATCCCATTTTTCCATAAAATATCGAGACAAAGCCTTTCTTTCAGATGTTTCCTGCTTACCTCCTGCCAGTCTCTTCTCATCCAGCAATGATGGCCCAGACCAGTGATTCCCAAACTGTGGATTGGGACTCACTGGTGTGTCATGAGCCAATTCTGGTGGGTCGCAAAGCACCTAGACCAGCCTTACTGAAAATACGGAAAAAAATTGGAAGCTGGAAAGAGGGAGGGCAGCATGGTTGTTTTGCTTATGTCAAGGTTGTAAATAGGCTTTTTTTCTTTCTAATTCACATTGCTATTGGGAAATGACTGAGAAATAACCCAATTTATTGCTGCATTCTCAGGAATTTCTGGCGTCACGATGATACAATTTCCAGCCATGGCATCACTTCCGGTGGGTCCCGAACAGATGGTCGTTTTAGTGGGTTCCGGTGCTAAAAAGTTTGAGAACCACGGACCCAGACTATGGCTTTTAAAAATGTCCTAGTTTTGACCTTGTGGACTTAAATTATGCTTGCTGATTTAATACCTGCATCAGCTTTTCTCTCAGGGTTGAACCCTTGTCCTAAACCTATCTCAAACCTATGGATTAGTTCTAATTTGGCACAAATGTCTCAATTCTAAGTCCGAAGGCCCTGATCCTTTGATGATTTATCCACTCCATTTTCATGTTCTTTAAATATTCATTGATTTCAGTTTCTCAGGGCTCAACTGATTAGACAAGGCCATTGGTCTCTAAAAGGACCATTATTGGTCATCAGCATTCTTGCAGGGTTGGTACAAATGCTATCTGTGCTTAAACACCCTGCAGTATAGGGACCTGCAGGGAGAACCACATTCACAATTGGAGAGCCATGAGGCTTCCCTTATAGCCTCTCACACACACGTTTGAACATAATTTTCCCCAAAAGAGAAAGCAGAATGTAGCAGTACTCCCACTGGATTCTCCCTGAGATAAATCTTAGCAGCTATGTTAAGCTTAGAGACACGTTTGCCTCTTCAGTATTGTGAATAGTGAATGGAACCTTTAAAGAAAGCTCTGAGTGTATGTAGGTTTGTGTCTCATGCTCACATATAATTTTACTTAGGGCACAATCCTAACCTGGAGTTAGGCTGGTACAAGGGACTTGTGCCAGCCCCGGAGTGTCGCATACATACTGTAAAGTACATTTGGACCACTCTTGGAGTCAGGGAGGACAGCGCATATCTGTGTGCTGGCCTCCCAGCCCCCAAGAGTGGTGCAAATGAGCTTTTCGGTGTGTTTGCAACACTCCTGGACTGGCACAAGTCCCTTGTATTGGCATAACTCCAGGTTAGGATTGCGTCCTTAATCTCAGTCACGCGTAAGCAAGGGAAAGGCTGTTCCATAAACATCCTAAAACAGTGATGTCATCCGGGCGCGCCAGGAACCGGAACGCCGGGATGATTGGCAGCCCTCTGCCCCTATGGCGGAGGCCAGCCACGCCTTCCTGCACCTGGAATCGCTCCATTTCAGAGCGATTTGGACGCATGGGAGGGAGGGCAGGCCCAGGAACAGCTCGCCCATCCTCGGGAGAGGTGGCGCAGCCCGGGCCCATCCGCGGAACAAGCGGAACGCCGTACTGGCCGTTCCGCACGGATGCCACTGCTGTCCTAAAAGTATTCTAAATGCTAATGAAAATAAAACTTCAGTTTGCAGAAGAATTTCCACAATGCTCCAAATTTCTGATTGCTACAGTAAAACACCAGTCCTCCATGCTCATCTCTTGGGCACACTGAGCTTTGGGATACTGTCTCTGAGAAGAAATTCAAGTCCTGTTTTTCTGATTGGGGGGTGGGGTGGGGCTGTTTATGACCAGCTGATGTTTTGTTTTGTCCCATGCTAATTCAGCAACTTTACATAAAAACATAAGAAGAGCCCCACTGGATCAGGCCAAGGCCCATCTAGTCCAGCTTCCTGCACCTCGCAGCGGCCTACCAGATGCCTCAGGGAACACACAAGACAACTAGATATGTGCATTTCATTGCCAGTGCCCTGCATCTGGCACTCCGAGGAGGTTGCACTAACCATCATGGCCTGTAGCCTGTGATGGACTTTTCCTCCAGAAATCTGTCCAGTCCCCTTTTAAAAGCATCTAGGCCGGATGCCATCACCACCTCCTGTGGCAAGGAGTTCCACAGATTAATTACCCGCTGGATAAAAAAGTATTTCCTTTTAACTGTTCTCACTCTCGCAACACTCAATTTTAGTGGATGTCCCCTGGTTCTGCTATTGTGAGAGAGGGAAAGGAACCTCCCTATATCTACTTTATCCATCCCGTGAATAACTTTTTGTACGTCTCAATCAAGTCCCCCTCAGGCGCCTTTTTTCTAGGCTGAAGAGCCCCAAACACAAGCCTTTCTTCATATGGGAGGTGCCCCAGCCCCATAATCAGTACTGTCAGCCTACCGGTACGCTGGGCATGTCTTCCGGGTGAGCAGCAGCGCGATCGCTGCGTTCTGTTGCGTAACGGCGAAAGCCCTCTACTGCGAAACACCTCTACTGTTACGCAACTGTTTCGCCGTTACACAACAGAACACAGGGATTGCGCTGCCGCTCACCCGGAAGAGACACCCAGCGTACCGGTAGGCTGACACTACTTCCCGTAATCATTTTGGTTGCTCTCTTCTGCACCTTCTCTAGTCCCCCTATATCTTTTTTAAGGTGTGGTGACCAGAACTGTACACAGTACTCCAGATGTGGCCTTACCATCGATTTGTACAGTGGCATAATAATATTGGCCATTTTATTCTCAACCCCTTTTAATATTATCCCAAGCATGAAATTGGCCTTCTTTATCACTGCCGCACATTGGGTAGACACCTTCATTGAGTTGTCTACTAGCACTCCAAGATCTCTCTCCTGATCTGTCACCGAAAGCTCAGAACCCATTAGCTTATAGTTGAAATTTTGGTTTTTTGCCCCAATGTACATAACTTTACACTTGTCTACATTGAAATGCATCTGCCATTTGGTTGCCCATTCCCCCAGTTTGGAGAGATCCCTCTGGAGCTCTTCACAATCCCTTCTGGTTTTCACCACGCGGAAAAGTTTTGTGTCATCCGCAAACTTGGCCAACTTGCTGCTTATGCCCATCTCATTTATAAACAAGTTGAAAAGCATGGGTCCCAAGACAGATCCTTGGGGCACTCTGCTTTTCACCTCTCGCCATTGTGAAATTTGTCCATTGACACCCACTTTTTGCTTCCTGCTCCCCAACCAGTTTTTAAGAGAACCTGCCCTCTTATTCCCTGACTGTGAAATTTAACCAGAAGCCTTTGGTGAGGGACCATGTCAAACGCTTTCTGAAAATCCAGATATATTATATCCACAGGTTCACCAGCATCTACATGCTGGTTAACCTTTTCAAAGAATTCAAAAAGGTTTGTGAGGCAAGACTTACCTTTACAGAAGCCATGCTGACTTTCCTTCAGCAGCGCTTGTTCTTCTGCATGCTTTAAGATTTTATCTTTGATGAGGCTTTCTACCATTTTACCCGGAACAGATGTTAGGCTGACTAGCCTGTAGTTTCCCGGGTCCCCTCTCCTTCCTTTTTTAATGATTGGCATAACATTCACTATCCTCCAATCCTCTGGCACCGTGGCAGTTTTAAGGGACAAGTTGCATACTGTAGTTAAGAGATCAGCAATTTTGTTTTTCAGTTCCTTAATAACTCTTGGGTGGATGCCATCTGGGCCCGGTGACTTATTTATTTTGTTGATTAGGTCTAAAACCTCTTCTCTTTTCACCTCTATCTGATTTAATTCCTTAGTCAGGAGGGGCCGTTCAGGCAGCAGTACCTGTCCGATGTCTTCTGCCGTGAAGACAGATGCAAAGAACTCATCTAATTTCTCTGCAATCTCCAAATCCCCTTTTATTTCCCTTTTTCCTCCCTCCCCATCCAGTGGGCTGACCGCCTCTCTGGCAGGTTTCCTGCTTCTTATTTGAAGAAGCTTTTATTATTCCTTTTTATGTTGTTATATTATTCCTTTTTATGTTGCTTATCCCCCTCCAAAGTGGCTATAAGCTTGAGAGGGGAAATATTCAGACACAAATTTTGTTCCAGTATCGTTCCCCTCCATGACTCATAGCAGTTGGGGGCAGAATTAAACTGGGGAATCTGAAAGGGTCAATTCAAAATATGATTTCCACAGCTGTGTTCTGAGAAGGAAAAAGTAGTGGGAATATCCAATCATAACACTCCCAAGCAATGTCTCCTTTGGCCCCGTGGTAATATGTATTCAGAATCCCTTACTACTCAACAACTGGGCCACCACATTCTGAATTAGCCAAAGCTTCTAGCCAGTCACAGGGCAACTCCATGTAGGCTGCATTGCAACAACCCAAGGTGCAAGTTCTTAAGGTATGAATGACTGGAAATCTAGACCAATATGGTAAAGACACTCCTGGCCAGACATAGCATTAACTTAGTATGCATGAAGCAAGGAAAATTCATTTTAAAACTACCACTTATTAATTTAGCAAAGATGTCATGTTGACACATTCCATTTAATCTTGTGAAAGTGACAATCAACTGAGATGATTTCTCATGTCCACTGGGTGGCAGACTAAGACCATCCTCAGACACTACAAAACCAGGCACTTTTTGTCTTTTCTGGGCTTGTTCCAGGCTGTTTTAAAGCACCTGCTCCTTGGTAAACACACCTGCTCCTTGGTACAAAACAATGACTTGTTGAGCCTGCCAATTCTGCACATGAAAAGATGTGCAGGATTGTCTGTGCTCAAGAAATTGCTTCTCACGGAGATTCCAAGAAAATTGCATGTTTTCAGAAGAAAACTGAATTGCATGTTTTCAGCTTCTTATTCCAAAAAGGGAGGAGTATTTTACTTTAAGGATGCCTTCAAGTTCATTCAGACAGCATTTTTTAAAAGCAATTGCTCACATAGGAAGACTTGACCATTTTTTTCAGGCATTTATAGCTTCATCACTATACATCATCATCAGCGGACAACAAGCTATCTCACAGGTGAAAATCAGTACATGTGTACTTGCAACTCCTTACCCTCACACCAAAGAACACTGCTTGACCTCCCCAATCTTCCCACTTTCTTGTCCATACATTGTATTCATTTACTAATTTACTTTGCTGGCTTCCAATGCAAGGCATGTTAGAAAACCAACCAGAACAGTGTCAGATAACAAGGTCAAGTCATTATTTTATTTTTATTTATTTTGAAGAATGCATACCCTGCCTTTCCCATGCCAAAGCAATTGCCCAAGGTGGTTTACATGGGCAGGCTAGTCTAAACCACCATTTTTCAATGGGGTTTTTACAAATATACAGTATTCTGCAATTCTCCAAATCCTCAGTCCCAGATTAGCCTTCACAGTGTAGTTCTCTCCTCTGGCCATGTGACATTGAGCTTCAGCAGGTGATCGTAAGTCTAGCCTGGACAGGTCCTCAAGGTTGGACTCCGTTCTTTTGCTGGCTGGCCTTCTCATAACATTCCCGCAACATTATCTTCATCCATGCATCTTTAAGAATGCTAACTGGATAAGTAGTGCACTAAACCACATTCAGTAACATTTACTATCTGGATGGCTGATTTCGGAAAGTTGGCAGGCAGCGTACTGGCATTTTTTGTCCTTGTATATGCATTGAGATTTCTGTGCAGAAGAGTCAACGTCCCCTGCTCAGTGATGTATCTCCTGAAGACCTGGGAAACGGGAAACTCACCACAAGAACTCTAACGCAACTGTGGGCATACAAACAATATTTTGAGATGTCATTCCCGGCATTTCTGTTCTAGGCAAAACATGGAATTCTACCGGAGACAAGTAGTAAAAAAAAAAAATGGGACAATCACTGATAAATAGGGACAGCTGAATATGAGTTGTATCCTAACCTTGATTTGCATGTACGGAAGGCATTTCCATCCACCTAATAAATAGAGCAGTGATGGCGAACTTATGACACGCATGTCAAAGGTGACACACAACAATGTTTGGGGTGACACACCAGTGTTCACCAACACCTGACAAAAACTGAGTTTATTTTACTCATTTTTGTTATTTGATGTTTCTTTATATAGCACTGCACATGAATGAACGGTATTTTTTCTTTAAATAAATGTAAAGAATTTTCTCTATTGTTTGGGAGGAGGGGTTGACACGCTAGAAGAGTCATGTTGAGCATTTTCTGAAGTTTTGACACACCAAAAGGTTTGGCATCACTGAAATAGAGGAGGGTTTTCCTAGATTCTCTCCCTCACCCTAGCAATCCCTTGTACCAATCACATATTGTTCTTGGTCTCCCAAAACTCATGAGTAAATTTTTGGGTGCTGCTGGATCCTGCTGTGGAGAAGCAGGGAAGTTCCTATGTAGAAACTTTCTGCGTCATGAAGTAGAATTAGGATATAACCTTATGTTATCATCACATTTTCATATGTCTTAAACAGAAGGGAGCTGCTTGTTTTGCTTATTATATCAAGGAAGTGAGGCAAGCATGAGAATGGTCCAATTAATTATAAGCAACCATAGGTTGCTGGTTATGGCCAAACAAGTTTTATGCAAAAAAGGATAGTTGTGCAGGTGTGCAGAACTCTTTGATCTCACTTGAGTGCTCATGACTGCCATTCATTTTTTTAGGTGTGTCTGAACATGAAAACCTTTTTCCTTAAATTTATTGTGATGAATTTATTATTGCAACTTGTCTTTTCTGTAAGTGGTGATCTGAATTAATATTTTAACAACGCAAAGTAACCAAATACAGTTAAAATGCAATATGGAGTAAAACCAGAAGCCTTCTTGCTGGGTACACTTGATGATCAGGTACCAAACGACTTTGAAATTTTATTTTTATATATGACAACTTCGGCAAGGATACTGTATGCACAACATTGGAAAGTTGAAGAGGTACCTTCAATTGAAGATTGGTGGATAAAAATACTGGATTAATGTAAATGAGTAAACTTACAACTTTACTTAAAGTCAGTAAAGTCATTTATGAACAACTGGAAACCACTCACTGACATCCTGTGTGAGATGGGAAATATTGGTGCAATGAATTATGGACTTGATGAATAGGTGGATGATTTAGACCGAAACCATTTTGCTGGGGATTAAAATATATGATAAGGAGATTAAAAAAAATAAGAAGCATTAAAGAAAAGAATAAGAAGGTGACAATTTTTAAGAGACAATTTTTAATTTGAGCAATTATCAATATTTTGTAGAGGGTGTAAGGAATTTATATCCACGTTTATATATTCTGAATTTAGTTTTTGTTTTCTTTTTATATAGTTGTGAGTTTGTTAGCTGTTGTAATATAAGTTTTAAAAGTAAAATTTCCAAAGTTCACCACAAGTGCTTTGATTAAGCAAAAGAAAAAGATGTTGGGAGATTTATTACAGATCTCCCATATCCCATTTAGTTTGGTTCTCAGCCAGACCAAGAACTTCATGTAAAGAAACCATGTACAGAACTCCGTGTAAAGCACCAATGATGATTGGGTGCTTTTAATGAGAAAACCAATGTCCGAATCATAGCTCACCAAAAAAAAGATGCAGACTCAGAGCGCAATCCTAAACTGGAGTTGGGCTGTCATAAACTAAGCCAGCAAAATTTGGCCAGCACAAGGGCCATCAAAAAGGAGCATTTGGACCACTCTTGGAGTCAGGGAGGATGGCTCACATCTGTGTGCTGGCCTATCTGACTCTGAGAGTGGTCCAAACATACTTTACGGTGGTCCTGGTGCTGGCCAAATTTTGCTGGCCTATCTTATGCTGGCCTAACTCAGTTTAGGATTGTGCCCTCACTAGTTAAATGCTTTAAAGAGGAAACAAAGGAGAAATTGGGGGAAGACAACAGTCATCTGTGAGACAAAACAATACACAGATTCTGTCAAGGAGGATTAGAAAACAGACAACCATGAGAGGAACAAAGAGATAAACAAGAACAGTACAGGAAACAATGCAGGCACAAAATAAGAACTTTAAGGAAATACAGTCTCACTGTTTTGTTCCATTATTCTAAACAAAATAGCAAGGGAAGGCAAGCAGAATTCCCACCTGAATAGTAGTATTTACATAAATGATGCAGTATCCTTTTGAACTTAGACAATTCAGGAAGAGGCAACAAAGTTTGGGGAAAAAATTCTGCAAGTGGATATCTATAATATTTGGGTGACTTTACCAGAGACCAGTAGCAAAAAATAGGGTCATCACTGATAAATAGGGACAGCTGGAGAATATGGGTTGTATCCTAAGCTTGAACAGACAACATTTCCATCCACATAAGTAGTAGAAGGTGATTTTCCTAGATTTTCTCCCCCTCAGCACTGGAGAAATACAGTGCTGGTTGCCTTATGGGAGCCTTTAAGAGCTGTTCCCTCTTACCAAGATCTCTTCCTGATTGCATGCATGCTAGTGGCTAGTGGTCACCAACCAAACATCCCCAGTGACTCATTTGCTTTAAAATATAAGCTTTTCCTGTCCATGGATAAGCTTGCCCATGCTCATTTCATGTAATCATAGCCAATTGCCGGCTTACCCCACAAATACACAAAATGAGGATTTGTACTTATAAGTGAGTCACAATTTATTGAATACTACAGATACTACAGTTGTTAGGGACACGGTCAGTGGTCGTATCTAAAGTGGGAGGAACCGGAATGCTGGGCGGGATGTACGGTTGATTGGCAGCCCGTCTGTTCCGTTCCGCTGCCTGCCCGCCCGCCGCGCGGGCTGCCCCCGGTTGGCGCGCCCCACTGCTGCTTGCCCAGGCACCCGGCGTGCCCCCCAACCGTCCCCCCTGGCGAGCAGTTGCCCCCTCCGAGGCCAGGGCAGTCCACGCGGCGGGCGGTCAGGCAGCGGAACCGAACGGACGGGCAGCCAATCACACGTAAGTCCCGCCCAGCGTACCGGTTCCTCCCGCTTTAGATACCACCACTGGACATGGTGGCGCAGCAGGTTAATCCACTGCTGCTGGGCTTTCTGACCGGAAGTTTGGGAGTTCAAGACTGCGCGACGGAGTGAGTTCCCGTTGCTTGTCCCAGCTCCTGCCAACCTAACAGTTCGAAAGCACCTAAATGCAAGTAGATAAATAGGAACCACTTCGGTGGGAAGGTTATGGCGTTCTGTGCGCTATGGCATATAGTCATGCTGGCCACATGACCACAGAAGCTTGTCCTCAGGACCAACGCTGTCTCTACAGGCTTACAAACGGAGATGAGCACCGCCCCCTACAGTTGGTCATGACTAGACCATTCAGTCGTGGGGAAACCTTTACCTTTTTACAGATAACAAGCAAGTGCTAATTATCCCATCACGCATCCCCCTTTAATGTGGGCTCTTAACTTAGGGAGACATCCCTGTTCCCCCCTTCTTAGAGTTCCTACCCTGACTCCAAGCTATAGACTATCCTCTGACAATCCCAGTTTATCTATGCCAACCCCCAGAAGGCGTAAAGAAATCTCTAGATTGCACTGTCCACTCCAAGCAGAACAGCCTTTGAGGTTGACTTTGCAAATTCTTGTCCAAGGGGTCCTCCGTCAGCATCTCCAAACTGAGCAGCCTTTGAAGATCAGTTCTGTGTCCCGAAGACCAATTCACTTACCTCAGGTTGAACATCAACCCCTGTTCATATCTCCTGATGCACATGATATCTTCCAGTTGTAACTAACCTGAATAAATATATACCATGCCAATTCGGATAGTGTAAAGAGGGGGGGAAACCCTCACCACATGCCAATCAGGCAAGATGCAAAAAAATTCCCACTTGGTACCCCAAAGGGTAATCCCAGACTTCCTTCATGGGCATGTGGGAGAAGTAGCTCCAATTGTCAACACATGCTGAGGAAGAACACTAAACTACACATACAGTATAATGGCTCCCTCAACAACTTGCCCTAAAGCCCTCCTCCTCCACAGCCTTCAACCATTGGATGAGTCTCATTTTCCAGCCTTGCTTCATGTGGGGAGGTGGAGAGAAAAGAGATGCGGGTCTTAAATTGTAAACAGCCTTGGATGCCTTGACAGAAAAGTGGTGTTCACACACAATACTCGTAAATGCATTTGACTTTTGAGGCTAATGCAATAGAAGTTATCTAATCTTCGTGCATGTAGAAACAGTTTAGACGAAAAGTCAAACTATGGTTTGTCAAAATTTATGTGTAATGTTATATTTCTCAAAATTCACGTAATCTACAAACATTTGCTACATGAGTCTTGCAGGGATGTGTGGTCACTGGAGGCAGGCCTTACCTGATTTCCTGGACCCGACCTCCTGGATGCGACCAGAGATGTTCTCTGGTCATGTCCAGGAGCCTTTCTGAGGCCTGCAGAGGCTGCACACTGGCTTCAGAAAGCTCCCATCCCGCCCTTGTGGAGAGTGTCATGATGTTCACCCTGATGTTCACGCTCCCTCCTGGCTTCCCTGAAGGCTTCCCTTTTGAGGAGACAAATGAAAGGTGCGAAACCCAGTCTTTGGGAAATATGCCAATGACCATTTCTCTGAGGGCGGGGTGTTCCACGGGCCCTCGAGGAAGACACCAGTGAATTCAAATGCTCCAGAAGGTTGTCCTCCCCACCATAGGAAAAAGGATAAAAACAGAGGCTTGAGCAGCTGGTAAAGTGAAATACTTTTTAAAAGTTTGTAAAGCTGGAGGGGTCCCAGTAAAGTGTCATTTGAAAAAGTAGGTTCTGGTGCTAAAACCACAGGGAACCACTGCACTAGTATATGTGTAGAACAACCTACAGTACAGAAAATCTATTACTATTAATTAGCTAAAGATTTGAATAAATATCCAGATACATTCTAGCTATATTGTTCTCTGTTTGTCATTGCTTTTCAATCAATTAGTTTCAGATTCAATTGATTAATTCTTTTGTCTCCTGCCTCACGTTCTGTGATGTTCCTGTCACGCTGTTGAGGAATTGGAGGCTGCGGGGGTTGCTATTCGGTTAAAACTGGCAGAAAATGCCGACAATAATCACAACTGGCACCAACTCTATTAGTTCAATGCTTTACACAATACAGGTAACAAAACAAGTTTAATGTTTTAACATGAGACCCAGGCAGAGTAGAAGTGTTGTGAAAGATGGGTTTATGTATTTGATTCAAATATTTCTTTCTTGCCTTTTTTACTAAAGGCGTTGCAAGGTGGCAAAAATCAAAATCAAAATCACACACACACACACACACACAGAAGACCAAAGCAAGCAAATATGCAACATAACAGCACTAAAACCAAATGAATGGGAAAAAAATACAAAAGCCCCAGGGTAAAAAGCGCTTCAATATGAGAGGATTGCAAATCTATATATATAAAAAAGAGCCTGGGTGTGTATGTGTGTGTGTGTGTGTGTGTATGTATGTATGTATGTATGTCTCGCATAGGCTCCACAACGCCTGGAGCGATCGGCACGAAACCCGGCACGCATACACCTTGTGGCCTGGCGACAAACACTGCGGGGGTCGGGGCCCCCTAGCGCCCCCGGGGGTGGGGGTACGCGGGGGTCCCCGCGTGAAAACGGTCAAAAACAGCCAAAATTGGCGTCAAATCCACAGTTTCCGGGGTCGCCGAGATGAGCGACGACGCTCCCGATGCCATAAGAGTCCGGGTTCAGCCCCCCCTCGACGTGGGGGGCAAGAAGGGGTGCGAAACAAGACGTCCGCCATGCCCC
>JAJKFI010000045.1:3523144-3556478 GCA_029204185.1 Lerista edwardsae
CTATGACCCGCTGCAACGCCTGGAGCGATTGGCGCCAGACTCGGCACGCGCATGCCTTGAGGCCCGGTGACAAAAACTGCAGGGGTCAGGCTCCACTACCGCCCGCAGGGGTGGGGTGCACGGGGCCCCCTGCATGAGAATGGTCAAGAACGGACGAAATCGGCATCAGACCCATAGTTTCCGGGGTCGCCGAGGCCTGAGGCAGAGGGCCAAGGCAGGGGGCGAGGCAGGGGGCCTGAAGTGAAGACGGCCGAAAGCGGGCGAAATTGGCATCGAGTCCATAGTTTCCGGGGTTGCCGAGGAGCCCGGTGATGCTCCCGACGTGGTTGGAGTCCGGGTTCGGCCCCCGTCGGCGTGGGGGGCGAGAAGAGTGCAAAACCCATAAACTCTGGAAGATCATTTTGTTACCCGGGCAACGCCGGGTAACAAAAAGCTAGTGGTCTATAAAACAACCTTTGGCTGAAATCCTATACACACTTTCCTGGGAGTAAGCCTCACTAAACACAATGAGACTTACTTCAGAGTAGACATCACAAGATTGTGCTTTTTGCTAAGTGAAGGGTCAAAATGAACTTCCTTTGAGGAGTTCCAATTCCAAAGCCAATAAATATTCCATATTTCAATAAATATTCCAATATTCCAAAGCCAATAAATGTGATATGGCTGGTGAGGAAGAGAATCCTGGTAATACAAATGACTGTGGTAACTAATCAGTATACAGAGAAAAAAACAAATTCTATTTCTCTCAATTCAGGATAAAAAACAGAGAAATTATAGTGTAACCGCATGAATCTTTTATACTGCAAATGAGGAAGACTATGAGCTAAGCACGGATACAATGCATTTCCTTTCATAATTGATTGGTCCCAACTTACTATTTGGTATATTCTATGCTTCCTAACTACTGTTTCTGATAGTTTGAGGTGGGGGGGGAGAGACGACTTAATTTTTCCTTCTTAAAATATTGACAAGTTACTCCCATCATGTGGGTAGTGTCTGCCTTCTGTGTGCTCACCATTTTTAATGTACAGCATAGACAAAATAGTCGCCACATTCTACTATCTCAACAATCCCACATGTTAAACATTAAAATGAGTACCAGTAATTCACTACTGCTCCAGACACATCGTCTCCTAGGAATTCCCACTCAGAATTAATGCCTGATTAAGAAAGGAAAAGGATAAAGGCAAAGAAATATACCTCAACTTTCTGAAAGCTATCTTGTCCTCTGAAACGCTATGGTACTGAACTGTGAAATATTATAGTTGGAAATATCTGTCCCTGGAGTCTGGCATTTTTATCAGATTGGTGTGTAACATTGCTACTGAATAAATGTTCCCAAAGAAGAACAGTTTAAAAAAAAAAAGTGCTGCATCGTAAAACTAAATCTTTATAAGGTGTCTCATGAGAGTCCTTCTCCACATATGGATTAAAAGGCAAATAATGCCTTAGATGCAAGCAAGTTATTATATATGTACATGCAGGTTTAGAGACTAAGCTAGGCTTGCCAAAACTCACAAAAGTTACTAGTCTACAGGATTGTTGAGTAATTTGCCTAACAAATTAATGTATTAATTTAAATGCATTGATTACTTCCTTTTTAATCTGACATTCAAAGTCTCAGATTCAAAATCCAATCATTATAGGATTTTGGATATAAAAAAACAGAAGAAGAAAAATGGGGAAAACATGTTTGGTTTTATATTGACGTAACTTCCTTAAGGGGTATATAGAGAAATCATCGCCACAGTTGCGTCAGCCACTCATTGCTAAAGGCAGGACAAAAAGAATTGGTTCTTATTTACAAGCCGGCCAAGGTGACTACGCATCTTCCTTCCTTCCCACTACCTTTTACATTTCAGATGAGGAATTCAGATCTTGTTTTTACTGCCAGTGTTCTGTCCAAGAACATATGAAATCATATACCTTTTTGGTCACCGAGTAACCTCAAGCAATCTTGCTCAGGCTTCGAAGTCCACAAGGAAAGAGCTTCCAGGATATCCTCCCTCAAAGCAGCTACAGCAATTGCAGTTTCAGAGCAAGGGAAAGGAAGTCAAGCCTTCCCGCTCTCTCTTCTGGGTACAGTTCTTAAGAGGCATCAAGTGGACAGGGCGAGACAGAGTCCACTCTCCTTCACTTGTAAAAAGCTTGGCTTGCAGCCTCCCTGCTCCACACTACTTCTGCTTGCAATGGACAGGAACAGGGATCCTAGATTCCCAGTTCTGTCAAAATAACTATAACTTACGCTTCTGGAATGTTATATAGTCAGTAGTTCCTTCCTGTGTATTATGAGTATTGGCTTTCTTAGACTCTTGATGTGTAATATAGACTTGGATTTTCATTTCTAATACGAAGTACATGTATTCAATAATTTTATTTACTAAATAAACTTCACATTTCAATTCGACATTTCAGTAACAATAAAATAAAATTAACAAGAAACAAAAACAAAAACTAAACTTTAAAAAATCAATATAAAAAAATACTTTTAAAAAACAACAAAAAGAAAGCAGCCGTACAAAACATGTGCAGGGGGGAAAAAATTAGTAGGGCATGAGCCAAATGGAAGGCCGTTCCACTGCTTTGGACCAGTAATTAAGAAAGATTCTTGTATTGTCTCTGAAAACAGTGGCACTTGAACTACAATGGCATTCTTCTGTTGATCTAATCTCAGCATACAGGAAGTTGCATGTAGGTGCTTCTTGTGATACCTAGGATCCATACTGATTATAGCTTTATATAAAATTTTATTATTCACAGTTCAATATCAGCACACTGAAGTGGACTGCAAAGCAGTCTGCTAACAAAAATGGCTATTTCAACACATATTTGATTTATATACAAAAACCTTCACCAGAGTACAAATTATGTCATGATCCTGCTTTAAAGCACACTCAACATTATGAGTCTATCTAAGTCTAACTCAAAATACCATGCAAGTGGAACTAAACCTCCAGCCCAATCCTAACCAAAGTACCACCAGTGGAACATGTGCTCCATAAAGCTCTTTGGGACAGCACAAGCAGACAGCAGGAAGTCTGGACTCTTCGGATGATTCAATGGAGGCCCACAGGATCAGGTAAGCCTGGACATTGGGCAGAGGAAACAGAGAAGGTGCAGGAGGATGGAATGGGGTGGGTGGGTGTTGCAGGCCCAGAAGGTGAGCAGATGCAGCAGTAGCAGTGCACATTGAATGCTATCCCTCTTCCTGGGCTTGAGCTGCCTGCACGGATCAATTTGGACTTTCCAGCAATATCCCTGGTGCAGGTTCGAGTTGCCCTTCTGGACAAATGTCCCCTTACCCCAAGGAGAAGTCCAGCAGCCAGAAATCTCCTGTGGGATTGCCTCTGCATTATCAAGAGGGTAGGATTGGGCTGTAATTCTCACTAAAATCTGTGGGGAGGTTGTTGTTATTAGTTAATCTCTGGGATACAGTTTCTACAATCAAATCCTTCACTGAATTGCAGAAATTCATTGTTCCAGATGTACTAGAACTGTACAGAATTTCTAAGGTTAACAGAAATTCATCCTATCTATATCAGGATTTCTCAAACTGTGGATTGTAACCCACTTGGTGGGTTGGGACACAGAAACCAACAAGATCATAGATGAGAAGGAAAATGAATGGAGCCCTATGGAAAGATAAACTAAGTCACATTGCATGTTTAATCACCAAAAAAAACCAAGTTTGATTTAAATCTGATTTCATCCCAAATCACACTGAACTAGTTTAAATATAAGGATTTTAATTGAACTGGGCACTGGGCAGGGCTGAAAATCTTACTGATTTTTTTTTTGGGGGGGGGGAGGTTTAAGGTTATTGCAAGCAGGCTACAGAAGTAATTAACTTGGTGGGCTGGCTTCCCCATCTTATCTCTCCTTAATTATGTGTTTTGCTACAATTTAATTATTTAAAATAAATATAAATAATTTGATTATTTAAAGTACCTATCTAGGGGAAATGGTGTAATTCTGTGCTTGCTGCATCTTCGGCAAAACATTTCTTACTTGATGATGTCACTTCCAGACATGCCATCACTTTCAAGTTAATGACATCACTTCCAGTGGGTCCCAGACAGATTGCAATTCAAAAAAGTGGGTCCTGGTGCTAAAACATTTGAGATCTACTGGTCTATAGTAATAATTCATAATAAATATGCACAGAACACATTGAATGAACTGTAAATTATTTCCAAGAGTTCATCTCTTTCATTATTTCAGAAAATATCTGAAAAATATAAAACATTAAAAGTCAATTCTGTCATACAGACAATAATTGTGTGCACCATTTAGGATACTGTGCAGATGATTAATATGAGGGTTGAATTCATCAATTTCCCACTTCCACCCCACTTTATCCACATGTGAATAAACATGTGTGGCAGGTTATGTTGAGAGATCACGACAGTCTCAAATTACTGAGTCAGAACAAAAGCTGCACATCATTCCATGATTATTTTCACAGAATTGTTAAAAAAATGATGCCACATAATGCCAATTTATATGGAGAGTGGAGGGGCACAGAAGTGGGGGTGAGTGGGGTAGGGTTTCATTATCCTTTCCCCTGAGGCCATACACATCTTTACTGTTGCACAAGTAAAAACAGATGGCTTGCAGTGGGAATAATTCTTTTTCTTCAGTCCCCTATGCCAGTCTCTCCCTTCAAACTGAAGTCCAGCTGTGCCACTTTATGAAGCAAGGACATTTGCCAAAATAATCACAGAGCTACATGTAATATGTAAGTGAGGGACCAATCCAATCCAAATCAGTAGAGGTGTTTAAAAATGGTGTTATTTATGGGAACAAATTAAATGCTTACCGAATTAAGCTGTCAGCCCCTAGCACTGGGGTCAAAAAACAAACCATGGTTATTCCAAATTTAGTAAATGTTCACTAAATTTAGTAAATGTTCACCAAATGTATAACACAACATTTATGCGACAATACTATTATTTAACTAGCAGAATTATACGCCCCAAACGCAGGGTTAGGGTTGTATTGTAAAAAGTTACTATTTTTGGGAGAGAAAAACGTTTTTTTTTACTGTCAAATATTTTAACAAAATAACAAGAACTCGATACGTAGTTATCACTTGAGGATTATTAGGTCGTCTAAAATTCGGTGAACATTTATTATTTTTAGGAAACAAAAGTGTTTTGGTTTTTTTAAAGGAATGTTTTCATTAAATTTGGTGATCTCTTAAACATGAGCCATTATGTACTGAGAAGAAAGCCAGTTGTGTTCAGTAAGACCGTGTAACCCTTTCATACTCGCAGGAAACAGACACCTCCAACAATAGGTTATCAGGAGGCTATCAGAACAAAATGAAATGCCACACTAGTATCTGGTTATAAAGTTTTTAAGGGACTGGTGAAAAACCTTGTTAGAATGATAGTGCAAGTACTTTAGGACTGATTCCATTACAGGAGGAGGGAGAAAAAAGACAGACGTGGAGTCGGGTTGGAGTTCAATCTGTAGCTTTCAGTACAATGAGCCGTGTTTAAGCAAATCTCCAGATTTGTTGCCTCACTAGCGTAGGGGCGGGGGTCTGTCCTGTACTATTAATGGTCGCACAAACACCTACTCTAGCCTACACAACCTACACAAGAAACCTACTCTAGCCAGCAAGTACAGCGATCGGAAACCTCGATCTTCCGGAATTAAGCCTTGTCAGAAAAAGGCTGACGATTCATGCTTCAATTGCAGCCCGCCAAAATCCCCCCTCCCTTTTTGCAGCTCTGCAAACGCCTTCTTTTTTGCCTCCTTCACCATAGTTTCAGAAGAGATCAGGCTACGGCTGCCTCCACGGTACTGCCATCTCTTCGCCGGAACTGACCACTGCGGGACCCAGCGCAGCGGGTGGAAAAGGAAACAATGAAATACGGGAGAAGGAAGCCAGCAAACCCCTCCGGGGAAACAGCTGCGTCGCTCATATCAAAGCTACAATCTTGCTCAAAGGATGCGGGGGGGGGGGGGAGGAAACCCAATCCCGCACGACACTGAACGCGAAAACGACGGAATAAACGCTACATGTCCTTTAACTGCAGCCGCGAACCTCGGATTTCGAGGGCTAGCGTTTTAAAGCTGTAAACACCAGTTTAGTAGAGGCGTACAGTTGTGCACTCCTCCCTTCATTGGCTCCGATTACGCATGCACCCAATTGCAAAGCCAGTTGGGATTTGTAGTCCTTGGATTTCCGTCTCTCTCTGTGTGTGTGTGTACCTTTCTTGAGACGATTTCCTCAGATTTTGATGGGATAGTATAGGAGACCCAGAGGCGGAAAAAAGACCTCCAAGTCAAGTTGAGGACTGTTGTTTGAAAGCAGCCTAAAAAGCACTGTACTGTACTAGATCAGAGACTCTAAACGGCTCGACATGCAGTTTCAGTGGCCGGCGCTGATTTTTCAGTTCTCTTACAATCTGAAAGTGGATCAAAATATTATTACTTCATTTTTATAGGGCCGAGTAGAGCTCTTTTACCTATGCGACCAAAGCAGTCTCCTCCCAGAACTGATCTGGAAAACGCTGAACTCACACCTGTAGTAGTTCTCCCAGAGACCATTTAGAAGTGCAGAACAGGGATCCCACTCGTTTCCATTCCATGGCCGTTCTAAAATGTCTCTTTCTCCCCACTCATTTCATTCACTGTTTCCTCATTATTCTTCACATGAAGGAAACAACTGTTTGACTCGACACCACCGTGAAACTAAACCTCACTAAGAAGTAAGCGTCGCTCCTGGCGACGTTAGAAAATGTACTGTATTGGATCTACCAGCAAAAGAGTGCCCTTCTCAAAGTGGCCCTCAACTCATCATACTCGCACATCTCACGCCTCCTAGATCATTTCACATGCACATCTCTCCGCTCCCAGATTAGTTTCGTTCGCACTGTGAAGCTCCTCTCCCAACACCATCCACCTTCTTATTCTTATGCAGAGATCCCTATGCTCATCTCATCTCCCTCCTCCCGTTCTTTAGTTAAAAGATACAGTTATTTGGTAGTGAAACTGTGTATGGGATCACCCTTTTGCATTTCTACAATCTGCCTTCAGTTAATGCAATGTTTTCACGAATCCAAATAATCTGCTTGATCCCAGGAGCTCAGAAACCAGAGATATACTTTCACACGAAGAATCACATAATATGCACATAATTTAATAAAATAATTTAATAAAATAAAATCTACTCTGATATCCTAAACATGCATCAAAAGGCTGTAATTCTATGGGTCTTAACAGAACAGTGGTTCCCAGCCTGGGGGTCAGGACCCCCAAGGTCGCAAACCAATTTTCAAGGGGTCATACAGAGCTTGGGACAGCAATGGTAAAAAGCTGGGCACCATCATCTCTGAAGCTTCATTTTGACTAGGAAAGAAACTGCCACTTTCTCAATGCTTGTGGCTGCAAGGGAAATTGGCCTTGCTATGGGCTGATTTTGGTGTATGTGTGGGATGAAGGAGAGACATGTGTGGGATGTCTCTTTCTAAGTGGGCATGTCACGCCTTCCATGTGCATGTTTAGGTGAGTCCCAGCACATGAAAAAGAGGAACATAAATACTTGAAGACGATCTAAAATTTGGCTTTACCATCTTGATCAGCAAAGGCATAGAGAAGCCACATGTGTTCTGTACAATGTTGTTCTCAGTGCTGAATCAATCCTTGAACCAATCCTTGAACTCAAAATTCAAACATCACTTAGATACAAAGCATCTGGAACATTCTAAAAAGGATTTCACATTCTTCTGAGGTAGCACAGAAATGGCGCTATTCTCCAAACAAGAAGGGAGAGAGGTGAAGGTGCTTATTAGAGTTGTAGGATTTGTGAGGAATACAGCACAGCCGTAGCAGCAGCCTTCATAATGACTACAATTCCCAAAAGCACCTTCACCTCTCTGCCTGTTTGGAGAAGAAGAAAAATAGCTACTGGTTTTTTGCTTGCTGTCTGTTGGTGCCTGAGAACAATTACTGGTAAGTAAAGTTGCTCCTTTTTTTCTAACCTTCCCAGCTTTCTGCTTTTTAGCCCAGCCCCTACCCAAGCTGCTGTTCAAAGCTTTATTAACTGTACTGACCCATGTATAAGTCGATCCTTGTTTTCAGGCATAAATTTTTAGACTTATACATGAGTATATACAGTATATGAAAAGTACACTATTATTAATACGTCAAAAGTTAGTGTGTAGTTAAATATTGTTAAGCCCATAATGAATTTACTTCTAGTCCTATAGCACAAATTCTATGTGTATTACTGAATTACTGAGCCACACTCATGCTTGAAGCAGACATTTTTCCTCCACCCCACTTGTGCTGTGGTGATACTAGCCTACCTTATAAATAATGATTACTGAATTTTAACAAAGCACTGAAGCACTATTTATGCAAGACATTTTATAAGTACCAATATAAAATACCCAGTATTTTTATGTACTGGATATATTTAAATATTGACCTTGTTTTATTTATTTCTAATCTGCAAAACCGTATGTGCCTGCAGGGTAATTTCACACCAACCACTTTTACAGTCTAACCCTATTTTCACTCAGAGGTCCAGTTCAATGGGACTTGTGTTCAAGTACAGTTACCAATCAATTTAACAAGCTTCAGAAATAATGGACATTCTGCTTCATGAAAGCTACATATACATTTTGCGCACAAGCTTGTCTATTATAAATGCAATCTACTTTAACAGACGTCAGTATTGACATCCTTTTTCCCATTAGTCCATTAAAACTGAGAGTTCACTCTTCACTGTAAGTACTTATAGTTCAGCTAATAATACTATGCAACCTCCTAAGCACGGTACTTGTGCCTAAGTATAGTAAACTTTCTACTTTACAGTTAAAAGAGCTATAAGACATTTCAGTTTAGCATTCCATATTTAAATAACTGATTTCACAAAATAGCCATGAAGGTTATTTTCATCAAGTAATTTGTTATGTAAATTACTATGTAGACCTTTTACTATGTAAAACAGTAAAAGTAGCAAAAATATTGAAATAACCTGATATTTGTTTCAATACTAAATCAAATTTCTGTGCAACTCTAAAGGAAAAATTTCATATTATTTACACGTAACAATCATGTTTAACAGCCAAATGCCAAGAGCTGTAACACACTGGAGCCACCAACTGTTCAAACTCTGCAACAGCTAGTCACCTGCCTGCTGAATAGAAATGTGGTGAAGAGGCAACCTCTCAACTAGATACAAATAATTTTCAATACTTGAGTGGGTATTCAAAAATATAGCATCTTCTTCAAGGTGTGGTAGTTTACATAGTGTTCAATTACTATTAGTTCTTTCATATGCACACCCCATACATATATTTATACTTCTTCAATTAGAACAGGAAACAAGAAAACACAAGGCACCATGACAGAAATAAGTAGGGGTGGGTTTTGGGGGGGTGATATTTTTTTCCAAAATTTCTTGATTAAAATAGCAAATTGTGCTGTTATGTGCTTTTATCCAAATTGTTATTGCAAATCGTACAAACAGTTGTAATAAATAAGGGTGAATGGCCCTACAAAGGCAAGCAATTACTGGCACATACAGCCCAGCCCAAAATAACCTGCTCAAAAATTCCTGTTTGGCAAAATAGGTGGCGCAGAAGCTGGAGCAGACCCATTACCCGCCCTGCGCCCTGACTGTGAGGGAAGGGGACAAACAGCCCCTTCTCCCCCAGCTGCCTGACTGCCATGGAATGCAGGGGTAGCCCTTTTGCTACCACTGTGCCAACAATAGCCAGGCAGCTCAGGATTGGGTGGCCTGAATGTTTATATACCACTTCTCAACAAGAATAGTTCACAAAGTGGGTTTTGTGAACCAATAAATGGTTCCCTGTCCCCAAGGGACTTACAGTCTGAAAAAAAAAGACATCTTGCGGAGATGAGGAGGGACAGTTGTTCTCCCCTCCTAAATACAAGAGGACTCCACTTTAAAACGTGCCTCTTTGCCCAGTTAGCAGGGGTGTTAACCAGCTGCAAATTTAGTTTCTACCACCAGAAGCAAGCACAATAGACTTAACAGTGCTCAGAGTTCAATTTTGGAAAAAGGTATTTGGGCATCACCACTTTAATTTTAATTCCTGTTTCATATTCATTTAAAACTTTACTCTCAAATATTGAGCCAAAATCTATGTCATACATTTCCACATGGTTTTAAAATGAATGTTCTCAGGTGACTCCGTTTCACAGTTCCAAGGCAGATGAACAAAGCTTTTCACGTGCACAGGAAGAGCACTAAGTGCAATCAGAGTTCTTTCAAGTTTCTACCAGAGCAAAGTGATGAAAAGATTATTTTTATTTTCAGAAATAAAGCAACTGCAATAAAAATACCAAACTCAGCAGTGGATAGTATTAAAGCAGTACATTAAGGAAGCAATTCTCAAACTTTTCAGTCAAACAGTCTTGGGGAGTGGCACAGGCATAGAGCAGATCACAACCCCCAGGATGGGAACCGCTGAACTAGAGGCTTGTAGATTTTGATTTGAGTACATACAAGCCTTCTTCTGAATCTCTCACATGTAATTTCCTTTCACGTTTCACCACCCAATCTCTTCCTTTGCACAACACAAATATGAAGTCAGCAAATACTCACTATATCTTGTTTGAAATGATGCATAAATTGCAAACTCAAAGTCTTGTTCTAAGCCTGAATTAAGTAACTAGTATAAATGCTGACAGCCTATTCCAAGCATGATACTTTTCCCTTGAAAAACAGTCTGTTGCATCCAACTCAACTCATTTTTCCACAAACCCATCCATTCCTTCATTATTAATTTTGGACAATCTAATCAAAGGTTCAGCACTTAAGCATGGATTGTGCCAACATTCAATGCAAATCTTTCCTCAAAGGCATTCAAGATGCTACCTTAGCAATATGACTACCAAATAATACTTATCAGATGGCATACTGAACAAGATTATTTTGAAATGTGTCTGTAGTAAGGCTGTCTGCTTATGAAGGTACATAACACTGACAAGCAAGATGACCGAGTTCTTTTCCCTGGGAGATTAGCAAAGCTACATGGGAAATTGAAACTTAGCAAGTGAAGCTTTCTGGCATGAAATTGAAACAATAGAAAAAGTTTTGCCTTAATTTGCACTTCTCAAGTAGTGTAAAGTCTTTAACATAACTGCTCAAAAAAGAATAGCAATCAAGGGAGTTTTAAATACACAAGCAGCTCCATCACCCCCAAACAACTTTTGAAAATGAGAGATTAGGAGTTTATGTCAAAATGCCATTGACTATTCTCCTTCATTTCCATGCATTGGGATTAAAAGAAAGATTATATTTTTTGGGGGGTGGTGGTGGTGGGGGGGAAACAAAAATCCCAATATTTAAAATTGTTATAGAAAGCACAGAAGATCCCCTCGAGGAGGCAGTAGTGCCGACAGGGACAGGGACCCTTGGTCTAAGTATATGCAGGATTAACACCAGGGAGGTAGCAGAGGGTGGGCTGCACAGCTGCAGCTACTTAGGAGCTTGTGTCAGGGATATAAGCAGCACCTGGAGGAAAGAGAAGTTGTGGGTTGTAGATGAGGAGAGTGTGCTGGAAGGAATGGAGGTTTTTTTGCTAAACATATTGGACTGGCTTACTGGATAATGGACTGGCTTGGCAAACTAACATACGGACTGATACCTGGACTGACCTACTGGCTTTTCTAAACTGACCAAAGACTAAGGATTATCGGACTGAAGACAGGGCCTCTGCTTGGAAGCTCCAGGAGGAGACCTGTGGCATACAGGCAAGACACTGGGTTTGCTGATATTGCCTGGATTGTCTGTATCTGGGGGACTGAGAAGCCTCAGCGGGCATAAGCATCTGGGGAAGAAAGCTTTGTATCAGGGGCTTTTGGCAGCACAAAAATGAAAAGGAATTTTAGCAGTTTTTTGTTTCATGAGGTATAAAGGTTTCATTCCACCCATATATTTCAACTACTTTAAAAACACTATAGGGAGGGGTGGGAGAAAACAGTGATAATGAAATAAAAGCATTAAACACTGCTTTTTGCACTTTTCATTTGTGTTATAGTACATCATTGCTTATAGTACATCTGTAGCAGTCATCTAACCAGAACACCTAACCTACTTGCTCTGGGAGGGAACTAGCACGCCTATCCCCATATGTTTGTGCCAGGTAATTGTGTACATACTAATTCTTGCATATCATTAAGTATTTGGGTCTTGTAAGTATTACATTCATTGGGAAATAGAGATTACTGTTTTGCAATGTATCTGAGAACACAATCCTAAACTGGAGTTAGGCTGGCATAAGCTTAACCAGCAAAGTTTGGCCACCACAAGGGCCACCACAAAGCGTGTTTGGATTACTCTGAGTCAGGGAGGCGACTCCAAGAGTGGTCCAAACATACTTTATGGTATTCCTTGTGCCAGTCAAACTTTGCTGGTTTAACTTTTGCTGGCCTAACTCAGTTTAGGATTGTGCCCTGATTTAGATAATTAACTTTAGCACAACTTCCTCATTGGAAAGGTAAACATATCCAGTATGTGCTCTATTTTCCTATACTTCAGAAACTAAAATAGTGTATGCATGCTGAACTGGGCATTCAGCTGCATTTAGTATGCATTTCTCTTTCATTCATAGGTCTTCCACAACATTTAACACAGAACTGTAGCATTCAACAGAGGCATTAATAGTTCTTTAGAACTAGTTTTTTCATCCACTGACTCACCCGCAGGAGTAAGACAAACATTGTTGGAGTGGGGTGTATTCCAGCTCATCAGTTTCAGTCTGGGAAAGTGGGAAGCCCTCATTAAGGAGGAGACTTCATTGTTGATTGGCCCTTCCTTCTTACAGAGTTGAAGGGCATCCCAAAGTGTTTCAGGATGCTAGAACAGAAATTATCAGTTAAAAAATTCTGTTCAACAAAAACACACTAGATTTGAAAAATCTAAAAAAAGGTCTGATGTAAATCAAATATGTAAGTCTTGTAGCTTCCAACAGAGCTGTATGAACATACTTCTGCTCCTGAGACCTCTTAGACTGGACCTGTCTAGGGATTACAATCCCTACACCAGCAGTTCCCGAATTTACCAGTCCTATGACACACACTGGAAACAGCAATTATGCAAAACACAGCACATGATGATGTCATAGCAACTTACTTCTAGGTTTGGAGGCCAAATGCAAGCCACAAAATAGCAGTAAAAGGCTCAGGGTGAGAGGGAGGGCTTTTCCCAGTATGCATTTTTTTTAAACTGTAGCTCTGCCTGCTACGCTGAACTTACTGCTGCTGTTTGAAAACTCATGGTGTGGACTTAGTACCGGGTGGCATCATGACACATAACATCAGGATCTGCTATCCTAAACCAAAGCCATGACTATCCTACATAGAGTTAAAGCCTGCTGTTCCATATAACACAAATAATTGGGGGAGGGAGCAATGTCAAAAATCCAAAATATGACTGTTTACTGAAACAAGTTATGAACAAGTCTGTAGTTTCTAGTCCAGAGAAAGTAATTGGCCCAGCAGCAATCTGTCTGTTGGAAAGTTCTAACCTGTGCAAATCATGAGTAAGCGCACATAGAGACCAAACTATAGGTAGAGTATCCTTTATCCAGGCATCTGAAATCCAGACTACTCCAAAATCTTTTGTCCAAGACTTAAAAAAAAAAAAACTTTCCATAGTATAAACATTAGAAAGTCTTATTCTCACATACAGGATGTAAGTTCTATTCTCTGCTCTCTTGTTGTTCAGTCACTAAGTTGTGTTCGACTCTTCACAACCCCATGGACCACAGCACGCCAGGCCTCCCTGTTCTCAACTAGCTTCCAGAGTTCGCCCAATTTCATGTTCATTGTTTTGGTGACACTATCTAACCATCTCATCCTCTGCCATCCCCTTCTACCTTCATCAGGAGGTTATTTAGGTCTTCCTCACTTTCTGCCATTAGAGTGGTATCGTCTGCATATCTGAGGTTGTTGATATTTCCCCCAGCAATCTTGATTCCAGCCTGTGAATCATCCAGCCCAGCCTTTCTCATGATCCAATTTGAACCCAGTCAGTTGTTCCATGTCCAGTTCTAACTGTTGCTTCCTGGCCCACATACAGGTTTCTCAGAAGACAGATAAGGTGGTCTGGTACTCCCATCTCTTCAAGAACTTGCCACAGTTTGTTGTGATCCACACAATCAAAGGCTTTAGCGTAGTCAACGAAGCAGATGTTTTTTCTGGAACTCTCTTGCTTTCTCCACAATCCAGCGAATGTTGGCAATTTGATCTCTAGTTCCTCTGCCTCTTTGGAAACCAGCTTGTACTTCTGGTAGTTCTCGATTCACATACTGCTGAAGCCTAGCAGTATATACCTGCTCACTGCTATACACCTATACAGACATTGTTGAAAAATGTCAGAGGCCAGCAGACACCCATATGGATAACAGTGAAAAGAACAAGTGGAAACATTTCTCATTATAGTTATACAATTTTCCAAAATCCAGACACCTTCCAGTCCCCAGCAGTTAAGATAAGGGATACTCAGAGTATAACTTCATTATTACCCACTTCTTCCTTTCTATCAGGAAAGATGTTTTGCAATCAAGAATTCTGAATAGTGCTACAAAGTAACATTAAGACTAGTTACAAATCAAAATGTTTTGTTATAGTAAACAGTGTGCATGCATGTTCAGTAAATGTGATTTACAACATATACATGTATAAATTATGTTTATTTATTTAGATAACTTGCAGTGCAATCCTATGTGCAAGTTGTACAGATGTTGCTACTATGTGGGTGAAACAGCAGTCATATCTTAAGACCATCCAGCAAAGCTGGAAGGGACACAAGAGCCCAGGCACATCCACACTGCAACAGTTCTCATGAACTCTGCCAGCATCTATAGTAACCCCAGCACAGTCCACCAAACACGGGATGGTGGCATGTTTGACTCTGTGCACACCAGGCCATCACTGCAACATGCCCAACACTTACAGGCAGTGCTGCCAAGATGAATCAAGGAGGTAGGGCCAGAGGCGAATCTAGGATATGGCACCAGAGGGCACGAGCCCTGGGGCGCCATAAGGTGGCGGGGCGCCGTAGGTATGGCACCCCACCCCCGGCCCGCAAATTTGCGCCCTCCCGGGCCCCAGGTGGGAGGCGTGCCGGCGGCTCCCCTCCCGGCCTGCCGCTGGGGTGCTTTAAGCACTTGAGCGGCAGCCCGGGGAAGGAAGCCACTGCTGCGCCCCCCGAGCCTGGAGGCGTGCCGGCGGCTCCCCTCCATTCCGGCAGAACAAGGAGGCGAGGCTTCTGCCCGCCTTGGCGGACAGATGCCACACCCCGCAACGTCATGATGTCACGATGTTGTGACGTCGCGTGCCCTGTGCGCGGTTTCACCCAGGTACGTGCCAACTGCAATGGAACACTCACTCAAACACTACCACCTCAAGCAGCCCTTAGGAATAGAGTAGCATAGCAGCAGCCACAGCTGCTAATCATAAGGAAATGCCCCAATGACACCACACCACTTCTGCCTGTCAGCACGGCAGCAAAAACAGAGAATTAGTAGGAATCCTGGAATTCTTATTTCACCTTGTTACTCCATTCACTTTATGCCATTCATGAAAATATACAGGTTGAAATATCCCATTTGGAAAGACTCTTTGGCCATGGGAAGGACTGAGGTGAGGCATAAAGGGAGCTTTAAAAGAACTCAGGCCAGCCAGCCTCCTGGTATCTCACTGCAGACACACAGGCTGGCAACCAGAAAACACAGGTTTGAGTCAAACCAAGGGGTTTGCCATGGGACATGGTGGCGCTGTGGGTTAAACCGCTGAGCTGTTGAGCTTGCTGACCGGAAGGTTGGCAGTTCGAGACCACGTGATGGAGTGAGCTCCTGTAGCTTGTCCCAGCTCCTGCCAACCTAGCAGTTGGAAAGCACATTTAAAAAAATACAAGTAGATAAATAGGTACCACTTCAGTGGGAAGGTAACAGCATTCTGTGCACCTTGGCATATAGTCATGCTGGCCACACAACCACGGAAACTGTCCTCGGACTAACGCCGGCTCTTCGGCTTAGAAATGGAGATCAGCACCGCTCCCTAGAGTTGGTCACTACTAGACCATTCGGCCGGGGGGTGGGGGAACTTTACCTTTTTACATAGCTGGCTAGAAATGCCCATGACAGGGACAAGATAAGGTGGAGGTTAGATTATTTGCAACCCCATTTCTTTCATATGCTTCTCTTAGAGAAGCTGCAAGAAACACCAGTGTGATCATTGTCAGCAGAGAGAGTTCCCTTTTTACCAATCCAGTTCTTCAGTTGGCTTCAGGGTGAGACTCTGCAAGGGAAGAGTCTACTGCCAGGGTCTGCTACAGCCTCTGGTTCTTTGGTTTTCAATTGGAAGAAACACTCATTTGTGATCAAGAATTATCTGTTCTTATCAGTACATACCATTGCAGCAAATTGTGGGATGAGGAGGGTAGCATGACAGCTCTGCCAGTGCTACTCTGCAGCTGGTGCTAGCAATGATGACAAGGGCACTGTGTGTGTATTGTGGGAGGTTTGCTGCAATGGGATCCTGAGTTGCACACAGGGCAGATTGGCCCAGTTCGGTGCTCCCTTGGATTGATCTATTTGCTACTCTCCCCAAGGTATGCGTAGTGTTGTGGGATGATAAAGGTTCCATGAAGTTGTTAAGAGCAGGTTTGTGGACTGGCCAGTGTGGGTTAAATAACTATCTCAGAAGGGCTCTTGTCCCTTTGCAAGTTATGCAATGAAGTAGCAGGTGTCAGTGAGGGTCTGGCTACAACAGTTTGTTGCTTTAGTTTACAACTAGAACTAAAACCCCTCTGGAGCAACTAGCTCAACAACTCCACAGAAGAACAGCTGAGATCACTCTGGCCCCTACTGCTAGACATGCTGCAGAGTTGTGTGAGTGGTCATGTGGAGGGTCCAGTGTCCTCTTCTCCTGTGGGAAGTGCAAAGAACCGTAGCAAACATAGCAAAATGAACAGCAGTGTTACCAACTCATGGGCCCTTGCATTCTCCAAGTGAACATGGTGCTATGTAGGTGCACATGCAAGACTATTAGGGGTGAAAGCTTTCCTTCACTGTTGGAGGTTGCAGTGAAGTCATGAAAAACGTATATTTACAACCTTGACATAAACAAAACAACCACACAGCTCCCCTTTCCAGCATACCAGCCTATATTTTTAGTATGACTGCCCTAGGTTCTTGGCAACCCACCTGAAATGCGATTGCAACCCACTGGTGGGTCCTAACCTACGGTTTGGGAACTACCATATTGCCTAACCATCCCTTTTAACAGCTTATAGCAGTGGGTTCCTGTTTTCTTGACTACTGCCACTGCTGGCCAATCACACTCGGAAGGTAGTTTTTTAGGTGTGCAACATTGCCAGATGGTGCAGAAAAAATATTTTTTCTTTCTGATTCACTTCGCTATTGGAAAATGGCTGAGAAATTACTAAATTTATTGCTGCGTTCTCAGGAAAGCAGCAATCTCTGGTGTCACAATGATGGCACTTCTGATAGGTCCCAAACAGATTGTCATTTGAAAAAGTGGGTTCCAGTGCTAAGTTTGAGAACCACTGCAGTATAGCATATAAGCACAGAAATATTCAGCAATAGTGAAGACGGTAAAAGATATGAAATACATGCAGCACCAATATGTTGCAACATGAGATTCCCTCCCAATTGCTTACTTGTACGAGATGCATTCAACCTCAGAGATGCAGATGATACCACTGTAAGGGCAGAAAATGAGGAAGACCTAAAGAACCTTCTGATGAGAGTAAAAGAGGAAAGTGCAAAAATTGGCTTGAAGCTCAACATTTAAAAACAAAAAAACTAAGATTATGGCAGGACCTAGACAACTTAATCAAAAGCCAGGACATCATCCTGCCAACAAAGGCTTGCCTAGTCAAAGCTATGGTTTTCACAGTAGTAATGTATGGCTGAGAGCTGGATCATAAAGGCAGAGCGCCGAACAAAAGATGCTTTCAAATTATGGTGTTGGAGAAGAGTCCCCTGAACTGCAAGATCAAATCGGTCAATTCTACAGGAAGTCAATCCTGATTGCTCCCTGAAGCTCAAATACTTTGGCCACCTCATGAGAAGAGAGGACTTGAAGGGGACAGCAGAGGATGAGACAGTGTCACCGAAGCAATGAACATGAAATTGGGCAAACTCCGGAAGCTGGTGGAGGGCAAGGAGACCTGGTATGTTGCAGTCCATGGGGTCAGAGTCGAACACAACTTAGCGACTGAACAACGGGATGCATTGCTCACCACCAGGATGCTGGAGTGGAGGCTCCATTTGCACGTGGAACCTTCCCAGAGCATGTTAGGGCAGCATACTTTGAGCAAAGCACTTCCTTTGTGCATCACTCCCTTTCTCTATAGTTCCTATCAAACTTTCTGAATATTTACTACTAGCTTTTCCTTACCCGGCATTGCCCAGGTATTTATTTATCCCAAGCTTCTATTAGACAGAAAAAGGAATGAATTCTATCAAAGTAATTTTATGTACAGATAATTAAAAGGATAAGTACAGTATAAAAATTATAAAGTAAAATCTTTTATGAATTCACTATATTAATTTAACGCAAAACTTGATTATAAACAACATTTTTAGTTCCACCTCCAGGAGCAGGAATAAATAAATGCTTGGGTGAACCCACCCACATAAAGTTGTCCGTGGGAGACACATGGCAATCTCAAATCCACTGCGCAGTACTTAATAGACTGCCCCTGTGACTTGTTGATCATGATCGAGAATGCAAGTCTCACTGGAAATTGCAATCTCTTAAAATTAAAATTGAGATCCGTCGGAATGAGTGGTATCCGTGGGATAAAAACTGTTTCACCCTCTTTCTTGTTAAGATAGTCGCTTCAATTACATTACCCAGCATCGTCGTTAACACATAGGCTTGTGCCGTTGCGAAGTTTTGGCAGGTCAGGGTTCCGTAGTACAATAACTGGAGATCCCACTTTAAGTAAAAGACTATGTGGTGGCAATCCAGCCGGATCCAGTGAGTGTAGGAAGTCTGAGGGGAAATGGACGACCTTAGGCATCTACTACAGTATAGACTTGTATTCAGTGACCACGCCTGGTAACATGGCAAGTATGTGATTGGAGTCCAAGACCGGGGCATTTCTAAAAATTCCCAGAAGGTTCTACAGAGTTCTGTGTGTTCTATTCGACTACACTTGGGCTTTAATGTCATCAGGACTGTCACCCATCAGCTTAGCGACCCTGAAAACTATGCATTTGACACTAATGTCGGTCATTTTGGACATTTTATTTTGCACCCCTTTTCACCCCCCATGCCGATGGGGGCTGAACTCAAATGGCATCGGGAGTGTCACCATTCATCTCAGCGACCCCGGAAACTATGGAGTCGACACTAATATTGGTTGTTTTTACATGTCACCCCTTTCCCACCCCCATCCCTAGGGGTGTTGTATCCCCACAGTATTTCTTTCAGGATCGTAAGGCATATGTGTACCAAGCTTGGCGTAAATCACTCCAGGCATTCCAGAGTTATACTGGAACATACATATAACACACACCAATGTTGGTCATTTCGGACACTTCATTTTGCACCCCTTCTCACCCCCCCCCAATGCCGATGGGGGCTGAACATGGACTGAAACAGCATCGGGAGTGTCACTATTCATTTCAGCAACCCCGAAAGCTATGGAGTCAACACTAATTTCAGTCATTTTTGAGTATTTTTACATGGCACCCCCTTTCGCTAGGGGTGTCGTACCCCCCCCACAGTATTTGTTACCAGGCCGTAAGGCATATGTGTACCAGGTTTGGTGTCAATCGCTCCAGGTGATCCTCCAGGCCATGGTGGACATTTTATTTCGCACCTTCTCGCCCCCCATGCCATGGGGGCCGAACCCGGACTCCAACGGCGTTGGGAGCATCGCCGCTCCTCTCCGTGACCTCGGAAACTATGGATTTGACAGATATCAGCCATTTTTGATTATTTTTATGTGGTGCCCCCTGAGCACCCCCACCCCCAGGGGTGGTCTGACCCCTGAAGAGTTGGTTGCCAGACCGCAAGGCATACGCTTGGCAAGTTTAGTATCAATAGCTCCAGGCGTTCCAGCAGGGCATGGTGGACGTTTTGTTTCGTGCTCCTTCTCGCCCCCCCCCATGCTGAGGGGGGGCCGAACCCAGACTCAAATGGCGTCAGGAGCGTTGCCACTCCTCTCAGTGACCCCGGAAACTATGGATTCAACACTGATGTCGGCTGTTTTCAATCATTTTTATGCGGCACCTCCACCCCCGGGGGCCCTAGGAGGGGTCTGACCCCTGCAGTGTTTGTCGCCAGACCACAAGGCATACACGTGCCAAGTTTGGTGCCAATCGCTCCAGGTGTTGCAGAGCCTATGCAGAACACACACACCTTCTCCTTCATATATATATAAAGCTATGCAACACACCCTGACATCTGAATATTCTTTCTGGCAAAGGGTTTTTATACTAGCATTGGTATGCTGCAATTGACTATCAAATACAGGTAGTCTTCATCATACAGCCAACCTTAGAGCCAACCAGGCAGAGCAGCGAGGTAAATGGGAGTTGAAATCTTCTGGTATTTTTCCTTCTATTTACCTGTGGTTTTTTTTTTTAATTCCTACACTAGATGTGACATTGGTACATTTTGCCACTTTGGAGCATGTCCGTTGTCTAGAGGGGGGAAGGGGATTAGGCTATGGTTTACATAGGCTCCTCTTCAACCTGCACCCCACTGGATTTTAGCCTGGTGGAAGCTGTATTGGCATGGGGTCAGCAGTGTCTCACAGGCATCATGGAACAGGTATCGGCAGAAAAGGAGTTTCTAAAAACATTTTAGGTGGACGCTCGCTATTATTGCAGCAAAATTCCTAAGATCTGAAGTAAAATTACTTGTGAATAAAAAAGAAAAGCACAACTCGTTTTCCATTCTCAAGCATTACGAGTTAAACGACACTAACACTGAACAGTCTACAATCTGTTGAGCGCTGGCAATGCCCCAATGTAGCTATGCATACTTTGAGAGCTTTGCACTAAACCAAACTTTATGGGAATAATCTAGTTACTATTGTACATATACTGAAGAGGACAGTGGTCTTCAACCTTTTTCATGCTGTGACCCCAATAAATAAATATTAGTATGAGGGTGGAGACCCATTGGCAATCTCGTCCCCTGGGATCTGAACTGCCCCATCACCTCCCACCCCTGCCCCATTCTCCCTTACCTAATGTGTCTTTACAACCCTGTGAGATAGTAGCCTGAGCAGGGCTGGCTTTAGAAGCTGCAGGGCAAGACAGTAAAAAGAGGCTGTGCAGAATTATATCAAGAACTCAGTTTTGATAAGGCAAATTGGGTGGCCCATCTTCCCCCTCTTGTGCTCCCTACCAGTTGACCTGAACATTCAATGGCTCTGAGGCCAATGAGCATGATAAGTTTTCAATGTTGTTGGAAGGGGGGGAAGACTAATATTTTAAATGGTTATTTGTGTACTCCAATTATGTAGAAGCCACTACCTTAGTTTGAACTGGCCCTCTGTTCCAAACTTAAAGGCACTCAACCATTTGGATTATCTATTTTAGTATGGAATAAAAAGCAAAGTTTAAAATTGTGCTATCTTTAGCCAGTAAGAAGAATCCATTAACACAAACTCCCTAAGCAAAAAGCAAGTTATGTTTAGGTCAGTAGTTCCCAAACATTTTAGCACCAACCTGTCAAGACCTCCCCAAGAACAAGGACCAGAAGTGATGTCATTAAGCAGGAAGTGATGTTAAACAGAAAGCAACATCATCAGTAAAGATTTCTGAACATATTAATAAATAATTCTGTTTTATATACTGCAGCTGGGAAGTGGAGACTCAGAAGAGCAGCTTACCTAAGGCTGCCTCTAATCATTCTATGACAAAGAATTTAAACAGCCGAAGTCCAGATTTGCCGCTCAGACTCATGGCCCAGCATTTTCAAGATGGCAGTGCCCAACCACAACCCCCTGAAAATTGGCTCACAATCCTCACGTTGGGAGGATCCACTAAACCTCAGTGGTTCAGGACAAACAGCTCACACCCATGGGCTAGCTTTTTGTTTGCAGTATGACTAAGGAAGGGGGCTCACATTTTCAAAAATACAAACTAGCAAAAACTCTGTAACCTTTAGTTATTTGAATTCTGCTATTCTGTTCTACATTTGTAACAAATGAAAGGCAAAAAAACAAACCATACTTTTGTTATATGCTGATCGTAAGGCTATTTTCTGCAGATACATCATTTTTTTGAATTACGATCAAAAGCCTTCCTATATTCCTATCGAAATTAAAATATTTGTATTTACAAGTATACAGCACATCATGACATCTACAAGTTAAAATAAGGGACACATAAAAAGTAGGACAACATTGCGACTTCAAATCAAACAATTGTATTTATATACCACTCTTCAACAAAATGTTCACAAAGCTGTTCACAAGCAAAACATAATGAAGTTAAATGGCTTTAACGTTAAAATCCATGTATGAAGTACCTGTGGTAATAATCCACAGAACACAATTTACAGAAGTTCACTTTATTTCTTCCTGCATTTAAGGAACATAACAATGCCCGGGGTTTCTCCACTTCAGCACAGGGGCAGAATGTTTGACAAAGCTCTGAAAGTTTCTGATGTCAGTCCTGCACACATGCAGAACATTATGCGTAGAAACACTCAACATCAGAGAAAAACTAAACCAAATTTGATCATGTGGAAAATCAAGTATTACCATTCATTAAAATAACTTTTTTGCATGCTTATAACTATGTAGAGTATCTGGGCTTAACTGGGGTTTTATGCAGTATTGCTGAAGTAATGCTATCAATTATGGCATGTAGTGTGTGCTCAAAGGAACAGGAATGACTTCTCGTATTCTACACTGGCACACCCTTTACCTGGTGCCAATTCAACTTTAATCTAATTAGATCAAACACAGAAAGTGCATTTTCATGAAGTAAATTACAAATCCTCCTTATGTTTCGTTCTAAATTAGTGCCTCTCACTTTAAGGTACACGAGGCATTCCATTTGCTAAACCAAAATTATCTGGCAAAACTACAGAACTACATTATGGTTTATATTAACCAGACCTTTAAAATAATGCCTGCCACACTATGCCGTTCACACAAATGTTGCCACTTTTCCTCCATATTTTTTTCCCTTTGAATCTTTATCTTGCAGCTATGTTCAAGCATAAGTGGCCTAAAGACAAATATAAAAATAACTAAGAACTGTCTAGAATTCTAGAACTAGAATTAAGGATGATTCACATTCCATCTATAGTAGGTCTGAAGTATACTGACTTACAAAATGTTCAACATTTAACATGACAGTTCATGTAATCAAAAATTGGAGCTGCGCAGCCAAATACTAATGCATGCTCATAGATGGCTGAGACTTGCAGCCTGAGGCCACAAGCCTATCCATGTTTACCTAGGAGCAAGCTCCATTGACTATAATGGGACTTACTCCAAAGTAAACACATGGGATTGGGCTCTCAATCATCTGGAACATACTGTACTTTGTGATGTTGTAGAGCCCCCCTTCATACATAGCACTAACCTCTACCCCCTCCAGCAACACCTTTCCCAATTATTGCCACTTACAGCTCGGGCTATTACCAGGATGTGCAAATTAACAACTTGTTGCCTCCTGGGTAGAATGCCAGAGACAAAGAGCCCAATTCTGTCCAATTTTCCAGTGCCAACGCAATTTCAACGAAGTCCAGGGTAAGGAGCATTCCCTTACCTTGAGGAGGCTTCTATGACTGCTCCCCTACTGCAGGATGCAGTGCATGCTCCATTGGCACTGCAACGTAAGTGCTGGAAAGTTGGATAGGATTGCTCCCAAAATCACTACACTGGGAAATAATTTTTTATTTCATGTACACTTTATATTTATGCCATTTATTTATTTAAACAATTTATATCCTGCCTTTCTCCCAGTGAAGGCAATCAAGGTGGCTTAAAATAAAACAGAATAGTAAAACATTAAAAACAAAACAAACCCCAATGGATCTCAAACTGTTAAAATTCCATTTTTATTTTATGTAGCATCTTATTCCCTTTAACTATTGTTTTTTTTCAGATTGTGGAATGGAGCAGGATAGAAGTACATCCAATGTTTCACTTTTTCACTAATACAAAACTATGATTGCAGCAAGTAGAAAGGTACAACAGGAAGTTGTTTATTCAACAGAAGCTACTTTTGGCAATGTTAAGTCTATACTACTGTCCCAAAACTGATACAGAAGTCTACTCCCAGGTTTGAAACAGGTTTGACAGAGCAGTATTTCCTAATGTAGACCGAGCTTTAAAAGATGCTTATGGAAACAACCAATTTTATCATCACCTGAGGTTGCACTTGAGGCTTCACTGCCATTTCAAAAATGCATTTCACCAGTTCTGACTGGTGGTAGTTCTGCAGTTAAAAGTTTACCAAGCTTCAGAGTACAGGTCTTCTTTAAACATCTTAAGAATATCAGAAATATCCTTTAAAGTAAATTATTTAAAATAAAATAACATACTCTAAAATAAATGGAGCGCTAGTATTAGTAAGCTATTAATTGTTCAATAAGGGCCCAATCTCGAACTTTCCGGTGCTGATGCAGCTACAATGCAGCCCCAAGGTAACTAACGTCCCCTTACCTTGAGAAGGCCTCTGTGACTGCAGTTCCACCACAGGAAGCAGTGTATGCCCTTTTGACATAGCTGCATCAGAGCTGGAAAATTGGATAGGATTGGGCCCTAAGTCTGTAACCAGCAGCTAAATGCTACTGTAGCATAATGTCATTATGAACACCTGGCATGTTGAAGATTTAGTTACATACAGAAAAATCACATCGCATGCAATTGTTAACCAATCCTATGAGCAGACACTCTGAAGCAATGGCTTATTTATGAGCAATAGGTCCCACAAGATGAAGTCATCTCCCTACCTTAACCAACTGGTAAACCAGCAGTTTTTCCTTCTCACCAACCTCATTAACCTTTGACATAGGAACACTGACAAATGGCAAAACCATTCCCATGTACTTTTCTGAGAACATCTTGGGTAGATTGAATCAATCACCTTTGTACATTAAAATGATGAATTTACTACAGAATATAAAAAATAAGACATTTTGATAATTAGCTTACAAAATTTACAATTTATTCAACATCTTTCAGTTATACAAGTCTTATAGGACAACTTATATTACTGATTTTACAATAAGTAGTTTTGCAAGCAGTCATTCGCACACACTTGAGAGAACACGCACTATACTTTCTTATTTCATTCCAGTCTTATTTCTTATTCCAGTCACACTAGAGATGGCCAATTGTACTCCGTTGTTCTAAAACCATCAAGTTGAAAAGGAACTTTGGAAATTGTTCCAGGCTTCAGCCCCACCAACCTCAACAGGCCGGGACAAGTGCAATACCAGAACCACACACAGCATTGCAACTGATCCCAACCTGTGTAGAAAGGGGTACAACTCACAACTTATTCAATGACTTTTCACTGCCACAGTCAGTTTTGCATGGATTTGCACAGCAGAGCATCACACAGCTGGATGCAAACCTGCAAAACTAACCAGAGAACAGTGTTCAATTGACACCCACAGAAACAGAAAAAAGCAGGGAAAAATGAAGCTCTACAGCTAGCAGTACTTTAAGTGCTCCTAATGCAGTAGATTATTAATCACTACCTGCACTATAAGCACTTTAGTGCTACAGGAGCTGTTTTACTGCTATTCCGGTGTAAGACCTAAATTAACCAAAGTAAAATCATTAAAATGTAGGTATGTAGACAATAACAGGCCACAATCAGTTTTGCATAGATTTGCACAACTACATTCTTCTTGTAGTGCAACTATGCAAAACTAACAGAGGACTGCAAAACATTACTAGGTTTTATTTTCAGTATGAACTAGGTGAAAATATAACTTCTTATGCCAGAAGGAGCACTTAGGGCAGTAGATGCTAATCTACTTCACTATCTGCACTAGATGCACCTTAGAACAAAAAGCATTGGTTACCATGATGGCCACAGCAGTTAATTTGCCAAAACCTCTGAGGCAGTTGTCAGCATAATGCTACAAGTGCCTTCACTGCAGTAGGTTCTATACATCACTACCTGCACTGTAAGCACTTTGACATTACTCTGACAAGACCATGATCTTCACATGTTTCAAATGTAGGATGCATTTCACCTGACAAAAGAAAACAAAATTTTAATTAATTGGCAACATTAGCAAAGATTTGGCAAATAGCAACTCATATCAAGGTTATACAGATTAGACCTGCTACTGGTTTTGCATGTATCAATCCCAATTGGTAGAGTTTAGCAATAAAATGTGAAAAAATCACCTAAATTACTAAAAGTGTTTTTTAAAAGACTATAAGAATGGCCTTACTCAATTGAAGAGTAAAAGCCACAGTTCATTCAGTAGCTGGATACTTGTCAATAAATTAAGAACTTTATCAAGTTCCAAGCAAGTCTTAAAAAAAGAGGCCTGTATTCTCATCCAATATTACAGCCCATCATTTACTAGCATTTAGTGTTTTAAATAGACATTCTTACTACAATTAGCACTGGATTTTTTTTGCGCAATTATGGCTCAAGACATCATGCTTCTATTATCTGAGAAATAATAAATTGAAAAAAAATTCTGAAGCATCTTCTGTACTTCAGCATTTAAGTACCTGAACCTCAAAGTTTTGTTTTGAGATCTCAGAATAAAACCACACTTGGTTACAAGCAAATATGTTGGGATCATGGTGTCCAATTACTTAACCCATGAAATCTAAACCTTGCTATGAAATAAAGCATAGCCTCTTTCACAGTTCAGGCATCCAGTGCTTATACACAGTTTTCAGTTGACATTTGAGCCGTACTTTCTTTTGGTCAATCAAGCAATTCTTTATTTCCAGGACAAGCAAAAGTATACCCAGAAAGACTTTACTGCTAGATGAAACTTACTCTCTTATGCAAAGGACAATCTAATTCTTCAGGACGAGATATTTAGGTTTCAAGTTTTCTGCTGCGTGTTTCACTCCCTGCGTTGGTACTGTAAAGACAACAAAGCAAACATCCAGGAGTAGTCTTCAGAACATGAACAAAAATACATCAAATTACTACTTTCAGCGCTTACAAATAACTCCCTTAGTCGCACAGTAGTCGCTAAGTAGTGTTTCCCTGTACCCTTACCAACAGGTAGGTAGGTAGAGCTTCCTGATGCCCCACAACTCCCGTGACGGAGCTGAAGAGCTTGTACTGCTAGAGTACAGGACTTGGAGGGTAAAGGTGGCGGGAAGCAGATGGGGATAACAATGGCGCCCCCGAGCCGGGCCCGCGGCTCCTCTCAAGCAGCACGTGCTGAGCCCGGGAGCGTAATCGTCAGGCAGAGGAGCCAGGGGGCGCTGTGGCGGCGGCGGGAGGTCAGAGCTCGGCTACTAGAGCAGCGTATTCTCTCCCCCGCTCGCCGCTCCAAAAAGCCGGCCTGGTCCGCTCCCCCTTCCTTTGCATCTGGGAACTCACCGAACTTCTCTCCCGCAAGAGTCACTTCCCCTCATCTCTCCCCTAGAACGCCGCGCCGTCTCCCCGCGCATTTTGTTTTCTTCGCGGCGAGCGGCGGCTCCCACATGGCCGAGGCCTAGTTAGGAACAATCGGCCTCAGCACGCGCAGCCGCCGCCATGTCCCGGCCCCGCCCCCCTCGGCAACATGGCGCCGCCGCCGCGGCCCCGCAGCCACCGCCGGCGACTTCGCAGTTCGGCAAAGCCACGAGTCTTACTCCCAGGCTCCCGCAACCCGCGCGCTCCTTCCCACGCTCACAGCCGAGCTGGGACACGGGAGGAGGCGGCGGGAGAGGAAGAGCCCGAGAGGGGAGAAGCTCGCACGCAGTCCGGCCCGGCCAGCGAACACCGCCCCCGCCCCTCCCAGAACAAAAGCCCATGCGGAGCGGCCCGGAGGGCCCGCCCCCGCCCCTCTCCCCCAAGTCCCCTCACCGCCGCAAACTTTGCAGGCGGCCTCCCACGGCAGACGCCCTGGCTTCTCCAACTCCCCGCACCGCCCGCGTGGTGAGCTCGGCCGCCCCCCTCTCCCATGTGCCGTCGCCAGCGCTTTTGTTCTGCAGAGTTGCTTCGAGCCGAACCGCCGCCTCCCCGCAGCCCTCGACACGCACCTCTCCCGCGTCACATTTTCGGAAGGCGGGCTGGCCGCTCTCGAGCCAGAGCGAGGCGGCGGCGGTTACAGCGGCGGCCACCGCGCGGCCTTTTCAAATCTCCCTCATTCCAGCCCCGCCCGCCCCCGTGCGCGCGAGCTCCGTCATGCGGGAGACGCCGCCGCCGTTGCGCGCGCGCACGAACTCGGCTGCCATGCGTCCGCCTCGCTCCCCCCCCCCAAACCCACCTCTCCAGTCACAGCCGACCTCGGCAACGCACGCACGAGCTCAGTCAGTCGCTCTCTCCCGCGCGCCCCCGCATCGAAGCCGCCGCCGCCGCCACAGCGGCAGTAACTGGCGCACGGGCTCTGTGCTCGGAGCGCTCGCGCTCTGAAACTCACCAGCAACCAGCCGACCAACCAACCAACCGCCGCTCTCCTCGCCCGCCCCACCACTTTCCCCACCCCCTCCCGGTTTTCGTATAGCGCAGGGAAGTGGCGCGAAGGAGGGGGAGGAGGCGGTGGCGGTGGCAGCGACCGCGGTGATGATGATGATGATGGCGGCGGAGGCATCAGGCGAGCTCGCGGGGAGGGGGAAAGAGAAAACCATGTGGGTGTGTGTAAAAAAAAAGGGCGGCGGCTCCCGCCTTAACGTAAATATCCACAAGCCTCTGCTCCGCCCTCATTAGCATAGAAAACAAAGTGCTTCCGAGCGGTGCGCCGCCCAATCAGAGCCCGTCCCGCCCACGCCAGGAGAAGCCCCGCCCGGGCCGCCTCTGCTTACTATTGCTACTACGATCCCCCGTCCCGCCCGCGCTTCTGGGAGATCCGATTCATCATCTATCTGCAGTGGACCTTATACGTGGGGAGGGAATCAGGGTAGCCACTCTGCCCAAGAGCAACGTCTTCGACACCTTTCTTTCTTCACCCGTTTTTCCATCAACAGAGAATCACGCTGCCTCAATGTTCAGTGCAAACAGATCTGAAAACGTTGGAGGCATCGGGTCCCTTGGAAAAAAAACTCTTGGAGTTGGACACTGCAATTGTATTAGTAGCCAAGTCTAAGTGCGACACATCGCTTAACGTTTGTTTGCCTTTAAAACATCTTTTGGCTCTCTGCAATAGTCACAGTCTGCGTTTCTAGCGTGGGAAAAAGGAATCATTTCCCACGTTTATTAGGGAAGTGTTGGAGTGTAATATATAGTATCGTGGATGTGTAGAATCAGGCTCGTGTTGTACAAGCACTTAAAGGCTGAAATCTCAACCACTTCTTACATGGAAGTTCCAGCGAGCTCAGTGGGGCTTCTGAATAGACATGCCCATAATTGCAATATAAATCTCTTGCCCTAGCGATAACGGAGTTTTGGTAGCCTACTGCGGCGATTTCACTGACATTTCTTCTGAGTAAGTCGGCGATGCGCACATCTCTCGCAGCCCAATCCTGAATACGTGTACTCTAGAGTTCAATAAAATTTGCTCCCAAGAATGTTTATATTGAACCACAGGTAGGTATGCCTAAATCCATTGATTCCATTGATTAAGGGCATCATTGCTCAGATGGAATTGAGCCGCGTGCAGCCTCTCTTTGGAAAGTTTTTTTATGAAAAGTCGATGGAGCTTCATTAAGAGAATGATCTTACTACATATAAATCAGTAAGGATAATTATAGCACAGATCTTTGTAGGGGAACAAGCTCAGTTTTGAGGGACAACAACTGGAGTCAAGACTACTCCAGAGAGAGGCATTACATCCATGCTGTTTAGTGCATCAGAGGGGCTCCACTCGAATAAGAGGAGAGGAAGGAGGTGTGTGAAGGGGGGGAGGGTGATGCTCTTGGTGGCTCTGGCATCCAGCACCCTCCCCCTTCCTGTTGTGTTTGCTCACTCCCGTTAGTGGCTCATTCACTCTCTCATGGTGTTTTTGTTAGATTCGCAAGGATAAGGAGGAGCCTAGTTTATAGCCCCTTCCCCCACTCCCTCCCTCGGCCGGTTACACGCACGGTTAGCGTCTCATTGTAAGGATTTGCTTACCTCCCGTGACTGCAGTAATTCGGTGCCTTCATTAGATCACGGATAAAGTGACTCTGCGCGAGCATTACAAAGAAAAGCTGGAGCACACAAACAGATGTGAGCACAGGAGGCTCGTTTTCTTTCCCCCTCCGCTCTCAGAACAAAGTAATTGTTTCCCAATCACATCAACTTCCCATTCTCACCGGGTTTTTTTTTTTTTAAAGCAGCCCGTTTTACGGTTTGTAGCTTGCAGGAAACTCAAGCCAATTGTTCTTTTACATTAATACTCAGTCTAGGATGATCATAATTATACAGACACGCTATTCCAACTATTCCACTGTCATGCCTTTGAGCGGGTAGGATGAAGCCAATGTTGCGTTTGTGACACTAGAGATTGTGAACACCCTGCTGACAAGGGGTGTTTCCCCCGCCCCCTTTTTAATCATGTAGATGGGGAACCCTGAAGTTTTTCATTTTAAAAGTTTGCATTTTTGCCAGCAATTCTTTCCCTTTGAGTATTTTAAATATTGCAAAGAGATTTCCAAACTAAAACTGATTCTTAATGATAGCAAAATTGTAGGGTTTGTCTCTTTTGATTTTACAATGATTTCTAAAATAATTAACCTGAAACTTTTCATTCCTCTTTTAGTACCCACACCACAGAAGGAAGATGGCTACTACCAACATTCACACTATAATACATTGTTGGTGTGTTCTCAAATTCCAGGGCTGTCTTTAAAAAAATCTATAAAAGTACATGCCTAAAAATATGTGAAAAGGAAATGTTATTTTGCAATTACTAATACAGATCATATTTATTGAGAAAAATATAGAAAATAATCATAATTTTCAACAAGCTTCGTGCAGTATATTCATTTAATGTTATTTTAATGCACTGATATCAACCCACTCTCTGAAACTGATGAGCATACAACAACTTCACTTGTATTATAATTCAGTGGAATTATATTTTATATACTGCAAGTTTGAAGCCCCAAGGAAGTGCAAATGTTGCTTTGTATTTTGCTAGGCATTTCCATTTCTCATAACATGAAAATCCCTAGGAGTATATTTCTAATATTAGCAGTTTAAAAATGTGCTTTTAACTTGCATAATTGTAACTGTATAAGGCATCTTGTACTTTAAATAACATAAATTTGGAGCACTTACATTCCTGACTATTCCTCATCACACAAAATATAGGAAAATTTGACTGACAGTTTGACTGTCTGAAAACTATAAAATGAATTTTTCTAATGACATTTCAAAATGAGCTAGTCTGAGCACCAAAATATTTGCATACTTTGAAAATAATTTAAATTTAAACAATAAATTATATAGCTACAAACTGTGTATATATCCTGTGCCAAATTGCTTGGGAATAAGCTCCTTGAAACGTTACAGGATGAAATTATAAAGTTCTGATCCGAACCATACATGCAGTTTGACCCTATCCATGTTTACCCAGAAGTAAGCTCCACTGTTCTCAATGGGGTTTACCACTAATTAAATGTTACTGTATAGGATAGTACCCTTGGTATGAGAAAATATGATTGAAATATGTGGCTCCTACTTCAGAGTAAATATGTGCATATAGAGTTGTAATGGTTTCTGATTACATATGTAGAACTGACTGTATGCTGGGAAATGATACTACTGTATGTCCATTTTATGTTCTGTCTGCTTGGAGGTCTGTGGGACCAATCCTATCCAATTTTCCAGCACTGATGCAGCCATACCAATGGGGTATGTTCTGAATCCTACAGTGAAGGAGTAATCACAGAGGCCTCCTCAAGGTAAGGGAACGTTTGTTCCCTTTCCTCAGAGCTGCATTGGTGCTGGAAAATTGGATAGATTGGGCCATGTGTTAGCTACTAATCCTAAATAGATTACACAGGCCAAAGAACCAACAATGTTGGCCCCACCCACTGACACTCCCACAAAACCTGACCACAAGCAAAGGATTCTTTAATCATACCTTTTGCAGTGGTGAACAAGAACTTATTTGGCAGATCCTTTATTGTTCAGGTTGTTTCTTCATACCTTGTCCAAGGAAGTGAGCAGATAGATGCTTGTACTCCTGGGGAGAAAGTTTAGACTCCTTGACTTTGATGAAAGTGGCTAGATACAGAGGAGGAGACTTGGCATCTGGGATTATACTGAAGCCTTTGGGATTGGATTTGGTTTGCAGACCCCCCCCCCCCAGTTGCCTATCCGTAACTAAGATATAATTTTCACAAACAGCAAGCATGGTTGAAAACCAGTGTCTGGAGTGTACCACTTCAGACTGTGAGACCTTTACGATTAAATTCTCTTTCCTATAAAAAAAATTGCAACTTCATATATATACAACTAACCTACAGCCTTTTTCCCTGACATCTAGTTATCAATCAATCAATCAATCAATCAATCAATCAATCAATCAATCAATCAATCAATCAACGGGTACTTATATACCGCTTTTCAACACGAAGTTCACAAAGCGGTTTACAGGTAAATAGTAATAATAATAAAGTTAAATGGCTCCCTGTCCCAAAGGGCTCACAATCTAAAAAAAAAAAAAAGGCAGACCACCAGGAAGACTGTGCAGGGGTGAAGAGGGACAATTACTCTCCCCTGCTAAATATAAGAGGAACACCACTAGAAAAAGTGCCTCTTGCCCAGTTAGCAGGGCAATCCTAGTTATCCTAGGTACAAGGCGATTAGATTGTATGTGTGTGTGCATGTGCACAATAGCATTGAATCACGATAACCCCCTTCTGCAGTCTAATGGTATGGTCCAGAAATAGTTTTATTACTGACTGGATCTAATGTTCGTGAGCACTAAGCTGAAGGCTGAGATGTTTGTAGTTTAAGGTTTTACTATGTAATTCCATTGGTATTTAATAATTATATTTTACAGCATGCTCATTCCCAAATAAGGATAGCTGAAAAACAGGAATCAATTATAATGAACTTTGGTTGTGATTTTGTTTGTGAACTTTGGTCTGTTGCTTTTTAATTGTTCATTACTGTTTTAAATTTCGTTTTTAATTTATTATGTTTTTTTTTATTGTAAGCCACCTTGGGTGCTCGAACATGGGGCAGAAGGGCGGGGTATAAACCCATTAAAATAATAATAATAATAATAATAATAATAATAATAATAATAATAATAA
>JAJKFI010000045.1:3556488-3569583 GCA_029204185.1 Lerista edwardsae
ATAATAATAATAATAATAATAATAATAATAATAATAATAATAATAATTTCAGGCTCACATACTTCTAAGTTACTTCTATTGAGACCAGTAGGACATGTTTCCAAACAAATTTGCTTAGATACATTATTTTTAAGTGGTGAATATGGGTTATCCCTAGAGGTAGAAGAAAATGGCAATAAAATAAAAACACATAATACCTTCTGCACTTCTCATTTTTTTGTAAAAATAAACAGAAATCTGCTAAAAAATAGAAGTTTTATTTTGTTCTTATTTATTATTTAATGGGGGTTCCTAGGTAATAACTGTCGCTTCATCTGCTGTCACTATACCGCCTGTATCACATACTTAATACACTTTAAAGCAATTATAATTATAATGTAATTTGCAAATAAAAACACATAACACTGCTTTCTGAAAATTCCACAATCTGCAAGAAAATAAAACTGTTTTCTCCTATCTCTAGGTATCACATTTTAGACTGATGCCTAGGCACCCAGTAAGCTTTGTATTTGAATCAAGTATCTCCCAGTTCAACTCCAGCATGATCCAAAATGTCTATACAATTTGAAAATTGATTCCCTTGTCAACATAGCTGTTACCTGAAAAAGGATTATCTGAGCCATTTTGGATTTTTTTTCTGATTTTCTTAGGGAATAGCAACAATTATTGCAGTGTCAGATCATTTTGCAAGAACGCACACCAATTTTCTGCAATAATTGGGAATAATTCCCAAGAGATCTCTGCGGATAGAAGATCTCTCTTCTATTCACAGCCCAGTGACAGAAGGACTGTGGCAACACTGAAAGATTCTCTGGCGTGAGATGGGGGCTCCAACCCCTAGCGGAAAGGTTGTCTGTTCCATCATCATTTCTTCAATCTACAGAAGCAACATGAAGAAGGATCTGGATGTTGATGATGAAGTTACAAGCTTCAGAAGTTCATCTTCATCTTTTCTCCAACCCTAACTTCCTCTTTTGATGGGAGCTCCTTCTATCCTTCCTCAGAGCTGCCTCTTCAAGAATGCATTCAGCCTTCCTATATTTCTAGAAATATATTCCTATTTATATATTTTTCCCAAATCTGGCTCAGCAAGAGTTGCCTATGAACAAAGGCAGGACATGAATGCTTGGACATGAAAGAGGATGTAAGCATTTCTTAAACTGAAACATATGGGTGCTGCTCAACATAGCTTTACATGGTAGTTAATGTTCAAAACTCTTTTTCAGGTAATAAATACGATTCTTCAGGCTTTTTGTCCAGGAATGCAGCACCAATAAGCATAGGGTATTCTTTCTGCAACAGATGACCATATGTTAACATGTGATGTTGTAATTAACTCTTACGAGTTGCAGGGAGAGGTCTTTCCCAGTCCTATCTGGAGCTGCAAGGGTTTGAAACTGGGACCTGCTTGCATGGAAAGCAGTATGCACACATACAGCTGAGCTCTACTCTCAGATAATGGTTTGGATTTTTGCACTACATATAGAATTATCAACTTTGAAGCTGGGAAATGATGGAACATCCTGCCATTTACTGCATCAATGGGACGAAATGTATCAAACACCTTGTTGTGACGAGTGCAAACATGAGCATCGTGTCACACAATCTTAATGTTTTACTGATTAAATACAGAAATTGGAAATCGGGACAAATTCTTCAGAAAAACAACTACCCATTACTATTTTATTTTTCACAGTGGGAGAAATAATCTAATATGAATATAAATAACATAATTCTAATATATATGCATTTCTGCCAAACAACTTCTTCATATTAGGAAGGGGTTTCTTTGAAAGCATATTTGTTCATTGTGGTGTACCATATGGGTCCTTTGTGCTTCCTCACAAGCATATTTTTGGAACTGATTAATTGAAAGTTGTTTAGATGTTCCGCTCTCTGCTTTACGAACAAATGAGAATTTGGGTGGAACGTGATAGCTCTGATGATGCTTGTCCAGTTCGATGAGGCAGGTTGGAATTGGCAAACGCTACTGCAAAGCTTGGCCTGTGGGTGCCTGCACTCTCCAGCCTCCTCAAGCCTTCTGGGGTGGCCATCAGAGGCTCACTCAGAGATTCAGTCTCTGAGTTCAGCTTGGATTCAGGTAGTACGCCCATTGATCGTTCAGAGATCACCTGGGGGAAGTAGACAGCACGGTTTCCCTCAATGTAGGTTCCACACACACAGGGTTTAGTTATTTTTCTCTGCTTGCAGGTGTTGTATAATAAGTTTTAGGACACAACCCTAACGAACTTTCCAGTAATGGGGTAAGGGCCATGCATCTCTCATGTAAGGGAACAAACATTCCCTCACATTGAGGAGGCTTCCATGATTGCCCCCGCCCCACAACTGCACATGCCCCATTGTCACAACTGGAAAGTTGGTTAGGATTGTGCCCTTAATAAAGTGGTCCAATCAACCCAAGCCTCTGTCTTACGTGCTTATTGTGGGGGAGTACAAAGGCAAAACTGTCCATTTTCTTAGAAATAGAGCCTTGGAAAATGAATAATCAATAAACAATAAGAAGATATTGCATAGATATTGCATATTTGCATACTTCAGAGTTTTTTTTTTTCTTATAGCATGTAAGAAAAAGTTCCTACTGTATGTGGAAACAGATACCATAAGTACGGGTGTTTGAAAATGATGTTATTTTTTCACAGATCTGAAGGGTAGAAAATACTGTTAGTTTTTTTTATTCTAAGATCTGACCCCAAGTGCTCATTTTTATTAATTTTATATGCTTTAAAAGTATGCGAGGTATAGGTGATATAGGTGATATAGGTGATATAGCATCAGCAGATGCAGCCACAGTATCATTTCTAATTGGAAAAGTAATCTATTTTAATTTCTGGAAAATATCTTCAACATCAAAATGTGGTGTTTTGTGGTTTTATTTGGATATTTTAACACCAAAAAGGAGATGTTTTGTGTTTTTATGCATTTTAACACACAAAAAAAATACAAATCCTTAACCATAAGGCAAGAAACAATCTGAAAGTCAGAATCTTTTTGATACTAGTTTATCAATTTTAAATATATGAAGAAATTTCAGACTTTTTTCATATATTTTTATTCTGTAGCTACTCAGTGTGGATGTCAGAATATTTGCAGGGAGCCAGAAACTATTTTTTCCCTTTCACTATGGGCACGATCCAAATGTTCTGTTCAACAGGATGGATTTAAACACATGCCCAACCTTTCTTTGAAATCAAACGAATTGCAAAACTGCAGTTCTGTGTACACAGAGTAAGTCTTGCTACTTCATTGGAACTTACTTTCAAGTAAGTAAACTGTGGACTGGATAGCACAGTATTTAGGATTGGCTGGATTGTATTTATCCTGTCAAAAGACAAAAATGCATTGTGCTTTTCCTTGTCTGCAAATGCTTTCCACTACATCTCAAAAACGTTAAGCTTTTACTGTGCAAAAATAACACCAGTGTCACTGACTATATTTGCCTTTGTAACAGCCAAAATGAGAGAAGATACAAGGTCAAGAAGTTTTTAGAAGTTTTCCATTTACTTTACATTTGGCCAATAGAAGATAATGGATTAGAATGAAATGTTATGATTGTTTTAACAATATTCTTTAATACTGCAAAGTTGTGCAGAGATTTACTAACGGAAACTATTATTTTAGTTTAATTGCTGTCACTCAGATCCTAAATACTGTATGTGCATTAGGATAGTTGTCAGTTTTGCAAAATAGCATTCTTGAAGCCTCAACACAGTATCACAGTGCAAAAAGCTGCATAGATGCAAGTATCACGATGCCCCCATTCTATACATATACTTATTGGAGAGGAGAAATGTAGGGCTGGGCTACCAATAAAAGTGTTTTATGCGTTTGTTAATCAAATGCCAAACAAGGCACATAATGTTTTCACCTGACTGCTAGTGAATTTGTCAGCACTAAACCATGCAGGTCTTCGTTTGGGATAGCGTATAACCGTGTTGTTAAATAGAGTGAATTTACTCTATGAAGTCATATATTATTATTTTTATATTTTGCACAATGATAGCTTGTATTGTGTAAGTCATAAAGGCTAATTGTGAAAATGCACAATAGCACAGTTCTGTGTATGTTTACACAAGTAAATCCCCTGTGAGATTTACTCTAGGGAAAATGTGTATCCGATGGGAGCCTAAATGTACTGAAAATGTGTTTTCCAAATGAAAATCATTCAATTTATTTTCTAAATGGAAAATGAAAAATAGGAGCAGTATAATTAATTAGGACTAATAAAAAGATAAGTATAGTGCATTTCAACAAAACAAGTTCACAAAATATTTTGCATACCTGTCCCAAGGAACTCACAAAGACCTGTCCCAAGACCTTGAGATGGAAAACCTTGATTTTCATTAGGACCAAAAAAAAATGACAAAGTGGTCAGCAAGTGTTTGAGTTCTGCTGGATTCTTCATCAGGTTACATATTAAGCAACATAAAACAAAAAGCTAGAGGAACACAAATTGAGCATGGTGAAAATGTCCCAAAGTTTGCAATTTGTGTGTAACAGCCTTAAAATGTAGTGCAGAAGGTTTTGTACCTCCTTTACTTTGTGATTTTTTTTTGTTCTAATAAAGGTATTAACCTATTTTGATTTTAGTCTAATTGACCAACATAACTATCTACAACATTCCCAGGAATATAATAGTAATTTCTTTGTTTAATGGCTAATTTTCTCTATAGTTTAAGAGTTATAGTTTAAGAGGGAGTCCAGTGTGCTCCCTCTAGAACACTGAAATTGTATTTAGTTGAAGGGAAACAAGTGGTATTTAAACAGGTTTACACTGTGATCCTAATCATGCTGTTGTTTATAAAATGTTTATCGATCCTGCCAATAGTCTTATGTAATAGATGTGGTACAAAACTAAAATGAGATGGGGAAGGAAGAGGAAAACAAGCAAATCGCTTCTTACATATGGCTACAACGTTGTTATAATGGCCACTGAAGAGACAGTTCTGGAAGGGAGGAGCCAGCTACAGCGGATTGCACCTGAACCAGTGGTGGGATTCAGGGGGTTCGCCCAGGTTCTATAGAACCGGTTGTTAAATGGCCGGGCCCCGCCCACTCGCTCACCTCGGCTGGCTTCGGATTTTTTTTGGCTCCGGCTATGACGTCATAGAACCGGTTGTTGATTTATTTGAATCCCACCACTGACCTGAACCAACAGAGAGCCTTTGCTGTTTCAACTTACAGGTATGCGTCACTTATTGATAGGGTTATGTTCTCTGAATCCCATCATTAAGTGATTTCGTAGTTATATGAAAAATGCATAAAAACTTACCTTTGTGTTGGTGGTGTCATAAGCCTCCCATTAGGAGACTTCTTCCTGTTGCTCCTTGTCTCCACAGGCCTCAGAATGTCCCGCAGAAGTATCCAGACACTACTTCCGGTGTTCAGAAGCAAACTAGAAGTAGCTTTCCAAAAACCAGAAGTAAAGTTGCTTTTGGAGGTTTCTGTGGGCCATTTTGAGGCTCGTGGCAGTGACGTTTCTATAGGGGGGCAAAATGCTGTTGCAGGAGACTGAGGTTCTGTATAATGTCTCTTCCTCACCTCCAGAGCCATTCATGTCTGGGACAGCAAAGCCTCTGAGCCAGTTCTCCGAGCAGCGAATGGCTCTGGAAGCGAGGGAAGGGACCACATTCTCCAACACTTAGCATTCCCCCCCCCGAGTAGAAACGCCACTGGCCCATGGAGCCCAGTGTAACTTAGAAGAGACCTGTAGGGCCTTCTAATGACAGCATTACTAACCCAAAGGTATATTCTTATGCATTTGAGCTACTGCACATTAAGTTAGGTTACTGTACAGTAAACCAACAATGGACCATTATATACATGGTCCGACATTGGTCAGAACATTGCTAAGCGATTCACATCTATATTTCTGATCCAGCCAAGTGGAATGGCCAGTGATGGAGACAGTTCTGGGAAACAAAGGGCCAAATGGTAGTTGGTTGACTCAGAAGGAAGTCCCTTGTTTTCAGTAATCATTCTTTAAGGTCATGCTGCATGTTTTACTTAAGCATCTTTACTTAAGCATGTTTACTTGGATATGAGTGCCATTAATTTCAGGACTTACGTAAGTGGATTCCAACTTTATTTCTATTTATGATTCAATCACCAATCAATCCTATGGTTCCACCCTGCTTATACAGTGACACTAAAATGTCTAACGGTGCATTGTGCGGGGAGGGCAGTCATGGAGTTCAGGGGTAAGCCTCCACAGCACCGGGGGGGGGGATCTACTCAAACCTGCGTTAGTGAAATTGCTTGTGTGAATCCTGCATGGACCCAGGTGCAGGGTTGGGTCTGGGAAGGAGGCTAGGATTTGGTGGCCACTACTGCCACTGAACCAACCTGTTTCCAGGAGCATCCCTCATCTCTGTTACCTTCCTGTTCCACCCTCCCTTGATCTCTTTCAGCCATTCCGACCTGTCCCATCTCCCCTGCCATCCTACCTGCCTTGGCAGATCTGGGAGGATATGTTGGGAAAGCTTTCCCAACCAGCCTTTCCACCAGTGCTCCAGCAGCATGTGACTTGGCTGGAGTGCTTCTCACAACTGCCATAAGGCAATTAATTAGCCTTATGTTGAATGCTTGTGCCACCACAGCTAAAGCCCAGGAGGATTGGGCTGGAAATCAGCTTCAATTCTTGTACTCTGTTCTTATCCCATGCATGTGGTACTGCTTGGCTGCAGTGATGCAAGTTGGAGCTTGTGCCCCTGCAACTATGACCCCTTAGGTCTGGACTGTCAATTAGTTCTGAGGCATTGATTCCCAAGGAATCAGACTTCCTAATGGGATGGAAGAAGCAAAGCTGGATCACATTGGCCACTCTGGCTAAAATTAGTCATGACTGAGGAGTAACCGCGCAATCCTAAGTATGTCTATTCAGAAATAACCCCATAGAGTACTCAGAAGTATTGTAACCCCATTTCCAGGTGTGTATAGGCTGATGGGTCCTAGGAGTGAGCCTCACTGAATATGGTTGACTTCTGAGAAAACATGTATAGGATTGTGCTTTAAGTCTCATGTTACAGCAATAGGATTTGTTAGTTGATACAAGTGTGTTCTTTGGTTTTAGCAGACTATGTACCAATTAACCTTATCTGCATCTGCTCAGTTGACAGTAGTCCAGAGGATGTGATAAATTCATGTGCCAGAATGTGCACATAGTTAGATGTGGATCTTGACCAAGAGTCATTGTCCACTGGGTAGAAATATCTTGGGACCAGCAGTTTAAGTAATTGTACAGCTGTAGCATTGGCTGCTGCTGTGCCAGTGCAGAGTCTGGCATCCAGACTTAATGCCAAACCAAGGGAAGCAGCTGTGGCTGTTTTGTTGGTTCAGCAGCTAATAGCATAATTCGGATATTAAATGATTAAAACTTCCCTATGCAAAATGATGTTTGAACGTGATGCAAATCAATGTTTGCATGTTTTGTAAATTTGAATGTAAAGCTTACATTGGCCAGCATACACATCGAAAGATGGCTTTGCAACAAGATTCTAGACTGAAAAAGTGGCTTTAAAATCTCAGGCTCAAAGCTTTTAACTATACATCAAAGCCCCACTAATTGAAGCTATAGAACTTTGAGCATGAATGCCACCTAGTTGTCTTCTACATAATTTGATCCCCCTTCACAGAGGCAAAATCTTCTCTATGCAAACAGCCTGCAATCACTTCTTGCTTTTATACTCAAAGACACCCAAATACACAAATAAGTATTGTGTGCCAGTTTTGAAAGGTGCACACATGATATAGAAATATTCATGTTTCCTTTCAAAATACTGCTGAAGAGTGAGCAGGTCATACCCCCAGCGATTAATTCTGCAGTTGTATACCCTTCAAATCTGATGCCACTTATGTTTATTTTGTATTGAAGATGTCAAAATACAAAATGTAATTGAAGAACCAGCTCTAAAAGCGAATGCAAAAGTAATCCAGGTGTACTACACAAGAGATGCTTCCAGGATAAGCAACATTTTTGAAACACATTCTGGTGGCTCAAGCAAACATGGCTACCATGTAAAAAGGAAGTCAGAATTGCTAATCAGTTTCACCAAGGTTGAAAATTGTATCATGATCCCCAAATGGTATTGTCAAACATAAGGCCTGTGGGCCAGATGTCCCCCTCCCCCTGAAGCTCTTTATCCACCACCCCCAGTGATAATTGGCTCCAAGAGCTATACCTTCAGCAGTGGCGCTTCTGCCAAGGCTCTGGGAAGGAGAGACAGAAGGAGACTTACTACAGGGTAAGGGGCAGACCAAAAGGGGTGAGAGAAAGGGGAGATGCTGCTGAGGTGCTGGAAGAGCCCAGTTGTCATGCAGGCCACCCTTTCAGCAATGCCACTTCTGCCAAAGCGTCACTTCACACAGCATCTCTCAGCTGCTAAGCTGCAAAGTGATGCTGCGGCAGAAGTGGCGCTGTTGAAAGGGCAGCCCACATGATAATTGGGCTCTCCCACATCTTGAAAATATGATTGAGATTTGCACATTTTCTTTCATTCGCAGGCAATGAGTTTTTATGAGAGAACCAAGTTCTTCTTTCTAGCCATCATCTGCTTAATGACATCACTTCCTGCTTAATGACATCTGGCCCTCAGCAGGTACCATGAATGCCATTCAGGTCATTATAGAAAACTAGCTTGACATCCCTGAGTTAGACCCTCAAGCAAAATACAGCAAGCTGTTTTCTCCATCAGATAACATTTCCTAGTAAATTAGGGTGCCATCCTACTTCCTTTGATACAAAATAAATTCTGTTGAGACATGTTTCTATTCCAGCTATGTACAACTGGTGTCAGTCATAATCATATGTATTATGTAGTTCTCCTAAATGGAAGAGTTTGGTATTCTAGCCTCCCATTCCAGGCAATCGATAATCCTGCCTTTCTGAGCGATTTGGTTCCGTTCTGGTGATGCATTGCAGGAAATGGAAGCAAGGTGCAGGATGGGATTGAATTTCATATATGAACAGGAGGACAATGCTACCATTTGTCTTAGAAGAAGTGATGGATGATGGAATGATTTCTATGTGATATGGGCAACTTCAGTGTGCTTCGACAGTGATGAATGGCACACATTAGATACTAAATGCCACCTGCTTATTCATCTGACTTGCTCACCCTGCAAATATTGTAATTAGAACTGGTGGAAAAGATCTTCAAGGAAAATGACTTTTCAGTATGCAACTAAACATAATTGCAGAAAAAAAAATAATTTGGTGAGATTGTTAGGTCTGGTGAAAATGTATAACCTAAGAACTTCTACAAAATGTTTTGTTGGATAGCCTGATTTCTTTGTCCAAATTGTAATGTATCCAATAGCGCTATATGCAATACTTTGTTCAACAGTTCTGTAAAATATATGCAATCATATAAGCAATGGCAGTGAAGAAAGATATGATAGTTCATGAAAAGCTAAGCTAGTAAAAAAGGTGGGGTGGATTCTTTTGTTTCCTTACTGTTTAAACATCCATTTGCAAACCTCTATCAGTGCAATCCTATGCCTACTCAGAAGCAAATCTTAGTATGCTCAGTGAGGCTTAATTCCTAGTAAGTGTGTGGTACATAATGTTTGTATTAAAACCAACAATCCAAGAGTAGATTTGGGGAGATGCCAATTACAATATAATAGAACATGGATATAAATCAAAAGAAAAGCTTTGATAAAAATTTAATTGACACATAATAATCAAATACATAGCCCTTTGATGTTAGTTCTGCACAATCTCTGTTGCGCACACTGCTCTATTTGGGGGGAAATAGTATTTAAGATAAGCTGGCTTGCCTATCCTGAGCAATTGGCTTTTCTTTAATAGAATTCAGCCTGATATTGATCAGTCCCTTTGAGTCCAGTTAATTTATGTTTAGCCAAACTAATATATATTAGAAAAGTTTACATAACATGTGTTTGATGCAATTATTATTCCTATATTTTACACTGGGCTTATATCAGAAATTAAAATGTAAACTCCCTAAGGATGAGAAAGTAAGGGAGCAATTCCAACTGCACCCTGGGCTGGCACATGTGATTTGAGTCAGTGCAGGATGTGCAGGGAGCAGCGCTGACCCAGCAACGCCACGGGAAGCAGCAAGTAAGCCGGCCCCACACTGTCTGGGTTTGGCCAGCATGGGAGCTTTGGACGGTGGTGGGAAGGCAGGAGAAAGGTGGGAGAGGAGAAACAGAGTGGGGGGAGGGTGGCCCCATGAGTGGTTTGGCCCAGGGAAGGGGGTGGAGTCCAGATCCGGCCATTCAGCCATATCCTAAGCCCCATCCTCAGACCACATGGTCCTAGTATGGGCCGAACTTGCGTCAGCAATTTTGCTGGTGCAGATCCAAGCAGTCCCACAGGGCCGCTTGGGGCTTATCCTGGGGTAAGGGGACAAAGATTCTCTTGCGCCCCCCAGTGAGCTCCAGCTGACTCCTACCCTGCATTGGATGCAGCGCAAGCAGTGATGTCATGCAGGGGGAACATGGGGGAACTCAGTTCCACTAGTTAAAATTAGGGCTGACTCCGCCCACTTCACTCCCCCTCCTCCCCCCTCCCAATTCCTCTGCAAAGAGCTTTTCTTCTTGGTTGGCCGGCACTCAGAGGGTTAAAGGGAGCGACTCCAGATTCCTAGGGGGGCGAAGGTAGTGATGTCATTCAGGGGGAACAGACCAGAACGGGTGTTCCGGATCCTAACGGGCTCCGTGGCTGGTTCCGGGTTCCCGACAAGTGCCAATCAAAAGTGAGTTCCTGTTCCTAAATCATTTGACTGACACCACTGAGCGCAAGCCAGTCGGCTTGCCTGCCCCCACGCAGGTTAGGATTGGGCTGGCTGAGGTAGAGCAAAATCACTGCCTTTTTCTCATGAAATATGAAAATCAGGTTTAGTGTCAGTGGTGGTCCCACCATTATGCTGGAGGGTGCCATTGCTCCGGATGCTGCGTCAGCCCTTAGGTGGAGTACTGAAAGCATTCTGAAAGCTTCAGAATCCCTGTTAACAATACTTCCAGGAAGTTTTGTTTCAAAGTGTTCTAAAGCTTTCAGAATGCTTTCGGCGTGCAACGGGATGTTGCGCATGGCTCGGGGAGCTTAAGGTGAATGGGGGGGGGGCAGCAGTCGCTGGGTGGTGGTGGCAATCTGCTCCCGGCCCCAGGGTGGCACATGGACCAGGGACATGACTGTTGTCAGTCAGTCACGTATATTGGCATAAATAACAGGAGAAGAAAAAGTTAAAAAAATCCACCACTGTTTAGTGTCACAAAATCTAATATCAACAAGCACTTATTTTTGCATTATCCCTTCTTGGGAGCACAACCCAATCTACCTTTACTCAGAGTTCCATTGTTCTATTGTGTTCTTTAGGGCTTACTCCCAGGAAAATGTACATACAGCCCAATCTATACTAAAGGGTGCCACAGACGGCTGCTGTAAAGTGCTGTAAAGGACTTTGCAGCTGCACAGAGAGCCAGCACACCAGTGGGAAGGCCAGAGCTTTCCTGTGCTCGCCAGAAGAGCAACAGAAGCCCACTGAAGCAAGTAAGCCCAGCGAAGGATGCGGAACAGGATGGGGGAAAGGCAGGGAGGGAGTTGAACAAGGCAAGGGAGGCCCAGCGGATGGGTGGGCAGGTCAAGCTCAGGAGGAGGGGGGGGATCGAAGGCGCATGGCAAACCCGGGCCCCTTCCTGAGCCTGATCTACTTACATGGTGGATATCGCCGCCACAGGTCCAAGCTGACTCCTGGCAGCTGCTGTGGTTTACCCCCACAAATCTCCTTTTTCCCCAAGGAGACCCCAGCTGTCAAAAATACCCTATGGGATTCAGTGTAGGCTGCGTTGGCGCTGCTGCATTGCCTCGTGGGGATTTAGGTCGGATTGGGCTGTTAAACATAGTTCTCTGGTTGTGCACTTCTTCAGAATCCACATATCTTTCCTTAAAAAAAAAAATGTCCTGCCCTGCGTGTCTATTACAATAAAATGGGATGCAGATTTCCTTTACTATCTCAAGACATAAACTGTCAAGACCTGTAGTACAGTATGAAGGGGACTACCTTTATATTTTAATTTATGTTCTTAATTCATCTAATGTAGGAGCATTAGCGCAACACTTTTAATGTTGCATGTTTGCAACATTTTCAGGGAAACTCCAGGCAGAGAAATAAGTTTAAAAAAATGTCAAGGTGTTTCCATATACCGAAACAATGCAATAGGGCATGTAACGTAAGCTAGATACAGTCTGTTTTTTTGGAACTGTCCATTGTACTAACCTATAGATCCTTATCTAAATTATACTTAAAAATTTGGTCTTGCGCAAGATAATCCTCCCCCCACATTTTTTTTTACTGAACATACAGGTCTAGCTCTTCCAGATCTTGCAAAAAAAGGGGGTTCCTCTTTGTCCTCTGAGTACCCTGCAAACATCGGCAGCCCGACACGAAGTTCAAGATCCGGTGGTGAAGGGCGCTGCAGATCCTCCCCTCCCTCTCCCAGAAACGCCCTCCTGCCTCACCCAGAACAACACTGGCAACTGGTGCACTGGTATTGCGCTCCTACCTCTGGGCAGTGGGGCCCAGAGTTCTTCTGGCACTGGCGGTAACAGCTTGCCACTATCACTAGCAGTGCCATACAGCACTTTTATGATGCCAGCACCGGCAATATGCACTGGGAGCTGCGGGGCTCAGGATTGGGCCCCTAATCTTCTATTATCTGCACTGGTCAGAGCACAGACGGTATGTGGTGCCAGCAGGCTGACGTGGGCATTCACGCCAGCCCAGCCAGGTTTTGAGTAGCCAAAAACATTCCCTACTGCACATTTGCGAAACTCTAAGCCAGTCCAGGGACGACTGCGCCGGCTCAAGCACACATTAGAATAGGGTTTCTAATTATTCAAAATTTGTCAACCTTCCCCACCTATTAGCACCATCAAGGGTATTTATATCAGTCATAGCAGTATTCAACTCACAAATACAAATGTTTTGATCAGCAGGTTTGTCTCCTAATTTTGGATATTAGTTGTGCACGATAAACTAGAAAGAAGGTGTGTGTGTGTGTGTGTGTGTGTGTGTGTGTGTGTGTGTGTGTGTGTGTGTGTGTGTGTGT
>JAJKFI010000045.1:3594021-3621141 GCA_029204185.1 Lerista edwardsae
GGGTCGCCGAGATGAGCGGTGCCGCTCCCGACGCTGTGGGAGTCTGGGTTTGGCCCCCAGTCGATGTGGGGGGCCAGAAGGGGTGCGAAACACAACGTCCGCCATGGCCCGCTGGAACGCCTGGACCGATTGGCGCCAGACTCGGCATGCGGAAGCCTAGCGGCCTGGCCACAAACACTGCGGGGGTCGGGCCCCCCTAGCGCCCCCGGGGTGGGGGTACGCGGGGGTCCCCGTGTGACAACGGCCAAAAACGGCCGAAATTGGCATCAAATCCACAGTTTCCGGGGTCGCCGAGATGAGCAGTGATGCTCCCGACGCCGTCAGAGTCCGGGTTCAGCCCCCCCTCAATGTGGGGGTGAGAAGGGGTGCGAAACACAACGTCCGCCATGCCCTACTGGAACGCCTGGACCGACTGGCCCCAAACTTGGCATGCGGAAGCCGGGTGGCATGGCCACAAACACTGCGGGGGGGGCGGGGGCCCCTAGCACCCCCAGGGGTGGGGTACGCGGGGGTCCCCGCGTGAAGACGGCTGAAAACGGCCGAAATCGGCATCGAATCCATAGTTTCCAGGGTCGCCGGGATGAGCGGCGACGCTCCCGATGCTGTTGAAGTCCGCGTTCTGCCCCCCCTCGGCGTGGGGGACGAGAAGGGGTGCGAAAAAAATGTCCGCCATGCCGTGCTGGAACGCCTGGAGCGATGCGCACGAAACCTGGCACGCGCGTGCCTTGCAGCCTGGCGACAAACACTGCAGGGGTCAGGCCCCCCCAGCGATCCCGGGGTGGGGGTACACACGGGGCCCTGCATAAATCGGTTGAAAACAGCCATAATCGACATTGAATCTGTAGTTTCCGGGGACGCCGAGGTGAGTGGCGACGCTCCCGATGCCATGGGAGTCCGGGTTCAGCCCCCCTCAGCGTGGGGGGCGGGAGGGGTGCGAAACAAGATGTCCGCCATGCCCTGCTGCGATGCCTGGAGCGATTGGCACCCGACTTGGCACGCGCGTGCCTTGAGGACTGGCAACAAAATCTGCGGGGGTCAGGCCCCACTACCACCCCCAGGGCGTGGGGTGCGCGGGGGCCCCTGCGAGAGAACGGTCAAAAACGGACGAAATCGGCATCAGACCCGTCGTTTCCGGGGTCGCCGAGGCCTGAGGCAGCGGGCCGAGGTAGGGGGCCTGAAGTGAAGACGGCCAAAAATGGACGAAATTGGCATCGAGTCCATAGTTTGCGGGGTCGCCGATGCGACCGGTGACGCCGATGCGACCGGTGACGTGCCCGATGCGGTTGGAGTCTGGGTTCAGGGCCCCCTCGGCATGGGGGGCAGAAGGGGTGCGAAACAAAACTTCCCCCTTGCCGTGCTGGAACGCCTGGAGCGATGTGCACCAAACCTGGCATGCACGTGCCTTGCGGCCTGGCAACAAACACTGCGGGGGCCAGGCCCCCCTGGCGCCCCTGGGGGTGGGGGTACAGGGGGGTCCCTGCATGAAAACAGTCGAAAATTGCTGAAATCGGCATCATATCTGTAGTTTCTGGCTTCGCTGGGGCGAGCGGCGACGCTCCCGATGCCGTGGGAGTTCGGATTTGGTGCCCCTCGATGTGGGGGGTGGGAAGGGGTGCGAAACAAGGCATCCGCCATGCCCCGCTGTGACGCCTGGAGCGATTGGAGCCAAACTCAGCACGCACGTGCCTTGTGGCCTGGTGACAAACACTGCGGGGGTCAGGCCCCCCATTGCCCCCGGGAGTGGGGGTGTGCAGGGGGCCCCACATGAAGTTTCTCGGGTCGCTGAGACAAATGGTGATGCTCCCGACATGGTTGGAGTCCAGGTTTGGGCCCCCCCCCTCGGCGTAGGGGATGAGAAAGGGTGCGAAACAAGATGTCCGCCATGCCCCACTGCGATGCCTGGAGCGATTGGAGGCAGACTCGGCATGTGCATGCCTTGCGGCCTGGTGACAAACACTGTGGGGGTCAGGCCCCCCCTAGAGCCCCTGGGGCGCGAGTGCGTGGTGGCCCCCGTGTGAGAATGGTCAAAAACGGAGAAAATCAGCGTCAGATCCGTAGTTTCCAGGGTCGCCGAGGTGAGTGGCAATGCTCCCGACAGTGTGGGAGTTCGGGTTCAGCCCCCCCCCCAACATGGGGGTGAGAAGGGGTGCAAAACAAGATGTCTGCCATGCCATGCTGGAATGCCTGGGGCGATTGGTGCCAGACTCGGCATGCATGTGCCTTGCGGCCTGGCGACAAACACTGCGGGGGTCAGGGGCCCCCAGTGCACCCAGGGGCGGGGTACACAGGGGGCCCCATGTGAAAACGGTCAAAAACGGCCAAAATCAGCGTCGGAACCGTAGTTTCCGGGGCCACTGAGGTGAGCGGCGATGCTCCTGACGCGGTTGAAGTCCAGGTTCGGCCCCCATCAGCATGGGGGGTGAGAAGGGGTGCAAAACTCATAAACTCTGGAAGATCATTTTGTTACCTGGGCAACGCCGGGTAACAAAAAGCTAGTCTATATATATAAAAAAGAGCCTGGGTGTGTATGTATGTGTGTGTGTATGTATGTATGTATGTATGTCTCGCATAGGCTCCGCAACGCCTGGAGCGATCGGCACGAAACTCGGCACGCATACATCTTGCGGCCTGGCGACAAACACTGCGGGGGTCGGGGCCCCCTAGCGCCCCCGGGGGTGGGGGTACGCGGGGGTCCCGGCTTGAAAACGGTCAAAAACGGCCAAAAACGGCGTCAAATCCACAGTTTCCGGGGTCGCCGAGATGAGCGACGACGCTCCCGACACCATAAGAGTCCGTGTTCAGCCCCCCCTCGACGTGGGGGGCAAGAAGGGGTGCGAAACAAGACTTCCGCCATGCCCCGCTGTGACACCTGGACCGATTGGCGCCACACTCGGCATGCGGAAGCCTAGCGGCTTGGCGACAAACACTGCAGGAGTCGGGCCCCCCTAGCGCCCCTGGGGGTGGGGGTACACGGGGGTCCCCAAGTGAAAACGCTCAAAAATTGCCCATATCGGCATCAAATCCGCAGTTTCCGGGGTCGCTGAGATGAGCGGCAACGCCCCCGATGCCGTCGGAGTCCGGGTTCAGCCCTCCCTCGACATGGGGGGCGAGAAGGGGTGCGAAACACAACGTCCACCATGCCCCGCTGTGACACCTGGACCGATTGGCACCACACGCGGAATGCAGAAGCATCGAGTCCGTAGTTTCCGGGGTCGCCAGGACGAGTGGCGACACTCCCGATGCCGCTGGAGTCCGGGTTTGGGGCCCCCTCAGCATGGGGGGCCAGAAGGGGTGCAAAACAAAAAGTCCGCCATGCCGTGCTGGAACGCCTGGAGCAACGTGCACCAACCCCGGCACGCACGTGCATTGCGGCCTGGCGACAAACACTGCGGGGGTCAGCCCCCCCTAGCCCCCTCGGGGTGGGGGTCACAGGGGGCCCCACGTGAAGATGGCTGAAAATGGCCAAAATTGGCATCGACTCTGTAGTTTTCGGGGTCGCCGAGATGAGCAGCGATGCTCCCGACACAGTTGGAGTCCGGGTTTGGGCCCCCCTCGACGTGGAGGGCGAGAAGGGGTGCGAAACAAAAGGCCCACCATGCCCCACTGTGATGCCTGGACCGATTGGCACCAAACCCGGCATGCGGAAGCCTCGCGGCCTGGCCACAAACACTGCGGGGGTCAGGGCCCCGTAGCACCCCCGGGGGTGGGGGTACGCAGGGGTCCCCACATGAAGACAGCCGGAAACGGCTGAAATCGGCGTCGAGTCCACAGTGTCCAGGGGCGCCGGGACAACCGGCGACGCTCCTGACCCCGCTGGAGTCTGGGTTCGGACCCCCCTCAACGTGGAGGGCAAGAAGGGGTGCAAAACACAATGTCTGCCATGCCCTGCTGGAACGCCTGGACCGATTGGCACCAAATGCGGAAGCCTAGCGGCCTGGCCACAAACACTGCGGGGGTTGTGGCCCCCTAGCACCCCCGGGGGCAGGGGTGCACAGGGGCCCCTGTGTGAAAATGGTCGAAAATGGCCAAAATTGGCATCAAATCCATAATTTCCAGGGTCGCTGGGACGAGCGACAACGGTATCAACGCCATCAGAGTCCGGGTCTGCCCCCCCCCCAGCGTAGGGGGTGAGAAGGTGTGCGAAACACGATGTCTGCCATGCCGTGCTGGAACGCCTGGAGTGATGCGCACCAAACTTGGCATGCGCGTGCGTTGCGGCCTGGCGACGGACACTCCGGGGTTCAGGCCCCCTAGCGCCCTGGGGGGGGGGTGGGCTGCCCCAGGGCCCCTGTATGAAAATGGTCAAAACTCCCCCCTCGACATGGGGGGCAAGAAGGGGTGCAAAACGAGACATCCGCCATGCCCCACTGCGACACCTGGAGTGATTGGCGCCAGACTTGGCATGCGTATGCCTTGCGGCCTGGCGACAAACACTGCGGGGGTCAGACCCCGCTAGCACCCCTGGGGGTTGGGGTACGTGGGGTTCCCGTGAGAAGATGGTCAAAAATGGCTGAAAACGGCATTGAATCCATAGTTCCCGGGCTCACGGGGGCGAGTGGCAACACTCCCGACACTGTTGGAGTCCGGGTTCGGCCCCCGTCGGCGTGGGGGGCAAGAAGGGTGCAAAACTCATAAACTCTGGAAGATCAGTTTGTTACCCGGGCAACGCCGGGTAACAAAAAGCTAGTATCCAAATAAAACCACAAAACACCACACTTGGGTGTTGAAGATATTTTCCAGAAATTGAAATAGATTACTTTTCCAATTAGAAATAATACCGTGGCTGCATCTGCTGAGACTATATCACCTATCTAGTGCACTTTAATGCATTTAAAATGAATAAAAATGTGCACTTGGAATGAGAGAATAAAAACTCGTAATACCAGTTTCTGCCTTTCAAATCATGAAATCTGCAAACAAAACACCATTTTCAAACACCCCTACTTATAAGAAGCTTACAATTGCCAAAAAAAAAAAAGGGATTCAGGGTGAATATAACTGTTGATGTTTGACTTAAAACAATTACGCATTGCATTGTTTTTCAATTTCCTAAAGCTGTAATCCTATACACGCTTTCCTGGGAGTAAGGTCCATCAAACACAGTGAGACTTACTTCTGAGAGGACGTGGCTAGGACGGCGCAGTTAGCAATGTCCATCAAAGGCTGCCAAGGCAAGTTTGTTTATGTTACAATTGCATTTATGTACTTATTACGTTCAGCTCTTCAACGAGGACAGCGGCAAACCCATACAAACAGTGTGCCCACGTGTGCACACGCAGCATTTGGGAGACACAAAGTGCTGTGCCCAAATAACATAAGAAGTCTGAAGGTGCAACCCTACGTAGGATGTAGCGGCAATGCGGTGGCACCAACCGGCACCCCTGTGTCAGCACTACAGCTCCCAGGCCGACGTTAGCTGGAGCGCCGCCCTGGGAGCGCGGGTGAGGAGCCGCCCTTGCACTAGCTAAACTCGGCTGGTGCAGGAGCGATTCTGGGCAGGTGGGTGGGTGGAACTAGGCAGGGTTAGGGTGGAACTGGGCAGGGGGGGCTGGTAGGCAGGCTGCCCTGGGAGGGGGGGTAGGCCAGGGATGCAGCTGTTTAGGTAATAATAATAATAATACATTTATTTATATACCGCCTTTCTTAATATCACTAGATTTCTCTAATGATTGAACTCAAGGCGGTTTACATAGGCAGACTTTCTCACAAACCCGAAGGTTTTTACAATTTACAGAATGTTCCATCTTCCAAGAACAACACTCCTACAGATCTTTCTTTCTGGATTTAGCCTTCTTTCTTTAGCCACCCGTCTGTCGTCTGCTGGCTGATGAGGCTTCCCTGCTGCCACCAGAGATGCAGCTGATTTCAGCACACTCCTCCTCCCACGAGGCAGCTGAAACTCAGCTTCTAATCAGCCGCAGCTTCCAAGGTCTGCTGCTCGCAAAGACTTCCGGCAGTCCCGAGCTCACGACCTTGAGATCTTCAGGTGTTATCTTCGGGCAAACGGAGGCATTAACCCTCTCGGCTAAATCTTCTGCCCAAGGTAGAGCCCTCAGCGATGCTGCAAACATGCTTTATGATGCATTTGTGACACTTTTAGCCATTCATAAATATCCTGGCGTAGAGGGCTATAGGGGCAGGCCCACAAAAGCAGGCCCACTGGCCTGCCTGCAGATGTCATTATCAACGGAATTCTGTATCCTCGGGAGTTCCTGGAACAGATACCCTGTGGATACCAAGGGCCCACAGTACATGCGCACTATAATACATGTAAGATCTCTGAGTGTGATCCATAGTCCAGAAAACTAAAAGAGATCAGTCATCTGTAGGGCAGTAGCATAGCTAGATAATTGCAACAGGTAGTAGCTGAACTGGGCTACACACTGCCAGCTGCTGGGGAAGAGATACTTTGGGAATGAATCTTTCTGTGTGACTCCGAACAGAAGGGGCTGCAGAAGGGACTACGTTGTTGCAGGGATGGGGCTACAAAATCTTCTTGGCACCCAGTAGCAAATGGCTTAGCTATGCCACTGCCGTAGGGCATTGTCATGCATTCTTATGTACAAGTGCCGGCTCTTCAGCAAATGATACCTTGAGCACATGGAGGTCTGGAGCAGGGCCAGCAGGGACAATCTCAAGCTCCTTTCGTTGTGCTGTCATTGAAAATTAACATTTTCACAGGGCTTCTGTTTCTTTTCATAGAACAGAAAAAACGTACCAGGTTTCCACTGACTCAAGCCACCTCCACGTTCCAGTGTACAAATTACTTATTCATCGTTGTGCACAAGCTAATCTCTTTATTCATTCACATTTCCTGTGCTAATTAAAACAATTCATTTCATGAAAGAATGAGGAAAAATGAGGAAACCTGAAGGCATGCGGCAAACAGAGCTCTGAGCTTCGTTTCAAAACAATTAGTGCTAGTCTGCCAGAATTGTTGTGTTTTCCGTTAGCCACCACTGAGATAAGTGTTTCAATAATCTACTTCTTCCCGAAATTAGAAGGGGAAATGTTAGAGAGCACAGTAGTAACTCCCATTGGCAATAAAAGGAATTGAAGGGCTTTCACAATTTACAAAACACACGGCTTCAAGTCTGTTTATCAGATAATGGTTATGCTTATGTGCACACAGTGAGAAAACAGATACTTTCAGAGTACACTCAGGGTGCAGTCCTAACCTGGAGTTAGGCCGGCACAGTTAAGCCAGCAAAGTTTGACTGGCACAAGGGGTACCATAAAGTATGTTTGGACCACTCTCAGTCAGGGAGGATGGAGCTCATATGTGTGCTGGCCTCTCTGAACTCCGAGAGTGGTCCAAACATACTTTACGGTGTCCCTTGAGCTGGCCAAACTGTGCTGGCCTAACTGTGCTGGCCTAACTCCAGGTTAGGATTGCACTTTAAATCAGGATCCCTAGACCTATTAGGGAGAAGAGAAGAATGTTGCAACTTCTTTTTTTTCCTTTCTGCTTCAATTATTTTTCCTCCATTATTCTTTAACCACAGTACTTTAGAAATCGAGCAAAAAGTAGGGGGGGGGAGAACTAGGGAGAACTAGGAGAACTAAGAAGAAGATACTCTTCTTTGGATGAGCATAACTGAATATCCATTCCAGCTGAAACAGATGTTGGAAACATATCAAGGCTATTTATTGTCGGTTTCGGAAAGAGATTGAAAAAAATAGTATATTCGGTTTTGGAAGCTGTCACTCAGGAAGGCCTAATGTCAAGATCTTTTTGAAAATGGACTTTTAGGGCAAATCCACACAGTCTTCCAATGCATGTCATTACGACGTCTTTCACTGCAAGGTGGGCAGGCAAATAGCTCAGCACTCCTCCCTGCGGCTTCTTAGCTCCCGGAGCCGTTTATTAAAACCTGGCACTAGTGACATGTGTTAGCATCGAATGTACAGTTAGCCTCTGAGATGAAGAGGAGATGTGTACATGAAAAGGAAACATCACAATCGGGTAGGTGGGTGTGGCGTGCGAAGTGAGCAGTCACATTTCCGTCTAGAAAGGCTAGAGGGAGTGCTTCTATATTAAAGAGAGATGATGACAGCATACAACCCTTCCTAGGCTGTAAAATAACTACAAAAGTAGAACCCTAAGAATGTGGCCTAGTAGAACTTGGTTAGGTACTTCTCTTCCAACAAACAGAAGATTTCATACTTGGATTGTCAATTTTGGCTAAGGTTAAGGCAGGCTAATTTGGACCAATCCTATGGGTCTTTTATAACAGCATATCTCCCACTATGCTGTCATAAAAGGCCCTGTAATGAACAGAAAAGGCCCAGCAAGGGCATGAACATTGCACCACCGCTGGGCTGAATGGCTGCACCAACCACAGTAGGTTGGCGGTAGAGGCATGTTGTGGAGGGGGCGGAAAGGTGTGGATCCTGGCAGCAGTGACTTGCACCAAAATCCTACCCCAAGTTTTCAACTCATCCCACTCCCTTTCTTTCCTCTGATGTGTCTCTCCTCTCTTCTCTACATAAAGTCATACTACATACATGCTACTAGGAAGCCTACCAAGAGGTATGTAAAAATGTTTGTTTACTTACCTCTGGTTGGCCTTCGAGTCCTCTTCCCTCACCACTAGGTACAGTGTGGCTGCTTCGTTGTCAATGGTGGGGGATAGTATTGGGCAGTTAGTTGTTTTCTGATTCTGAGATACTTCAGACAAGGCTTTAAAACGAGGCTCTTGCATGTTATGGAAGAGATGTAATATTTATCTGTCCCACCAGTGGCAGTCCTACCATTATAGTCGGGGGGTGGTGCAAATGCTCCAAGCGTTGTGCTGGTGGAGTTGGAGGATGGCAACAAGGTGGCTCATCTCTTGCAGAAGCGAGCTGCAGGAGTAGAGTTTGGCCCTCCCACGTGCCCTTGTGCCAGAACAGCCTGGCATGGCAGGGTGGCACATGGGGCGGGGAGCCGGTGCAGGGGCCAGCTCTCTTCGGACTTTGCTTCAGGGCGGAGCCTTGGCTGGGTCCATGACTGTGTCCCACCATCAACCATCATGCCTGCTCTCTCTTGAGCCTACTTTTGAGCCTACAGTGGGTGGCCCATCACCGGGTAAGGGGGGCAGTGTCTGGCATACCACCTTAGCACATGTAAGTATTGTTATTGGAAAAAGCAGTGATCCAAGCACTAAAAAGGTATAGAAGAAACTTCTAGAGCAGTGGTCTTCAACCTTTTTTATTGGAGCCGAGACTCCAATCTATATATATAAAGAAGAGCCTGGGTGTGTATGTATGTGTGTGTGTGTGTGTGTGTGTGTGTGTGTGTGTGTGTGTGTGTGTATGTATGCATGTCTCGCATAGGCTCCGCAACGCCTGGAGCGATTGGCACAAAACTCGGCACGCATACACCTTGTGGCCTGGCGACAAACACTGCAGGGGTCGGGCCCCCCTAGCGCCCCCGGGGGTGGGGGTACGCGGGGGTCCCCGCTTGAAAACGGTCAAAAACGGCCAAAATCGCGTCAAATCCACAGTTTCCGGGGTCGCCGAGATGAGTGACGACGCTCCTGATGCCATAAGAGTCTGGGTTCAGCCCCCCCTCGACGTGGGGGGCAAGAAGGGGTGCGAAACAAAACGTCCGCCATGCCCCGCTGTGACGCCTGGACCGATTGGCGCCAAACTCGGCATGCAGAAGCCTAGCGGCCTGGTGACAAACACTGCGGGAGTCGGGCCCCCCTAGCGCCCCTGGGGGTGGGGGTACGCAGGGGTCCCCGCGTGAAAACGTTCAAAACTGGCCAATATCGGCGTCAAATCCACAGTTTCCAGGGTCGCCGAGATGAGCGGTGCCGCTCCCGATGCCGTTGGAGTCCGGGATCAGCCCCCCCTCGATGTGGGGGGGCCAGAAGGGGTGCGAAACACAACATCCACCATGCCCCGCTGTGACACCTGGACTGATTGGCACCACACGCTGCATGCAGAAGCATCGAGTCCGTAGTTTCCAGGGTCGCCGGGACGAGTGGCAACACTCCCGATGCCGCTGGATTCCGGGTTTGGGGCCCCCTCAGCATGGGGGGCCAGAAGGGGTGCAAAACAAAACGTCCGCCATGCCGTGCTGGAACGCCTGGAGCAACGTGCACCAACCCCGGCACGCACGTGCATTGCAGCCTGGCGACAAACACTGTGGGGGTCAGCCCCCCCAGCACCCTCGGGGTGGGGGTCACGGGGGGCCCCACATGAAGATGGCTGAAAATGGCCAAAATTGGCATCGACTCTGTAGTTTTCGGGGTCGCCGAGATGAGCAGCGATGCTCCCGACACAGTTGGAGTCCGGGTTTGGGGCCCCCTCGACGTGGGGGGCGAGAAGGGGTGCGAAACAAAAGGCCCACCATGCCCCACTGTGATGCCTGGACTGATTGGCACCAAACTCGGCATGCGGAAGCCTAGCGGCCTGGCCACAAACACTGCGGGAGTCGGGCCCCCCTAGCGCCCCTGGGGGTGGGGGTACGCAGGGGTCCCCGTGTGAAAACGGTCAAAACTGGCCAATATCGGCATCAAATCCACAGTTTCCAGGGTCGCCGAGATGAGCGGTGCCGCTTCCGATGCCGGGGGTACGCGGGGGTCCCCACATGAAGACAGCCGGAAACGGCTGAAATCAGCGTCGAGTCCACAGTGTCCAGGGGCGCCGGGACAACCGACGATGCTCCTGACCCCGTTGGAGTCTGGGTTCGGACCCCCCTCAACGTGGAGGGCAAGAAGGGGTGCAAAACACAACGTCTGCCATGCCCTGCTGGAACGCCTGGACCGATTGGCACCAAATGTGGAAGCCTAGCGGCCTGGCCACAAACACTGCGGGGGTTGTGGCCCCCTAGCACCCCCGGGGGCAGGGGTGCACAGGGGCCCCTGTGTGAAAATGGTCAAAAATGGCCAAAATCGGCATCAAATCCGTAGTTTCCAGGGTCGCTGGGACGAGCGACAACGGTATCAACGCCATCAGAGTCCGGGTCTGCCCCCCCCTCAGCATAGGGGGCGAGAAGGTGTGCGAAACACAATGTCCGCCATGCCGTGCTGGAACGCCTGGAGTGATGCGCACCAAACCCGGCATGCGCGTGCCTTGCGGCCTGGCAATGGACACTCCGGGGTTCAGGCCCCCTAGCGCCCTGGGGGGGTGGGCTGCCCCAGGGCCCCTGTATGAAAATGGTCAAAACTCCCCCCTCAACATGGGGGGCAAGAAGGGGTGCGAAACGAGACATCCGCCATGCCCCATTGCGACACCTGGAGTGATTGGTGCCAGACTTGGCATGCGTATGCCTTGCAGCCTGGCGACAAACACTGCGGGGGTCAGACCCCGCTAGCACCCCTGGGGGTTGGGGTACATGGGGTTCCCGTGAGAAGATGGTCAAAAATGGCTGAAAACGGCATTGAATCCATAGTTCCCGGGCTCACCGGGGCGAGTGGCAACACTCCCGACGCTGTTGGAGTCCGGGTTCGGCCCCCCCTTGGCATGGTGGGCAAGAAGGGGTGCGAAACACAACCTCCGCCATGCCCTGCTGGCATGCCTGAACCGATCGACACGAAACCTGGCATGCATACACCTTGCAGCCTGGTGACAAACACTGCGGGGGGCAGACCGTCTTAGTGCCCCCGGGGGTGGGGGTATGTGGGGGTCTCCACATGAGAATGGTCAAAAATGGCTGAAATCCGCGTCGAGTCCGTAGTTCCCGGGGTCGCCGAGACAAGCGGCGACACTCCCGACACAGTTGGAGTCCGGGTTCAGGCTCCCCTCAGCGTGGGGGGCGAGAAGGGGTGCAAAACGAAATGTCTGCCATGCCGTGCTGGAATGCCTGGAGCGATGCGCACCAAACCTGGCAAGCGCGTGGCAACAAGCACTGTGGGGGTCAGGCCCCCCAGCCCCCCTGGGGGTGGGGGTTTGCACAGGGCCCTGCAGAAATCGGTTGAAAACAGCCGTAATTGGTGTTGAATCTGTAGTTTCCGGATTCGCCGAGGTGAGTGGCGATGCTCCCGATGCCATGGGAGTCTGGGTTCAGGCCCCCCTCAGCGTGGGGGCGGGAATGGGTGTGAAACAAGATGTCCGCTATGACCCGCTGCAATGCCTGGAGCGATTGGCGCCAGACTCGGCACGCGCATGCCTTGAGGCCCGGTGACAAAAACTGCAGGGGTCAGGCTCCACTACCGCCCGCAGGGGTGGGGTGCACGGGGCCCCCTGCATGAGAATGGTCAAGAACGGACGAAATCGGCATCAGACCCATAGTTTCCGGGGTCGCCGAGGCCTGAGGCAGAGGGCCAAGGCAGGGGGCGAGGCAGGGGGCCTGAAGTGAAGACGGCCGAAAACGGGCGAAATTGGCATCGAGTCCATAGTTTCCGGGGTTGCGAGGCGCCCGGTGACACTCCCGACGTGGTTGGAGTCCGGGTTCGGCCCCCGTCGGCGTGGGGGGCGAGAAGGGTGCAAAACTCATAAACTCTGGAAGATCATTTTGTTACCCGGGCAACGCCGGGTAACAAAAAGCTAGTAAATAAATAAATAAATAACTGAGGTACGACACTGGGGACCCACCACCAATCAGAGCCCCTCTCCCAGGACCCGATCTGTCCCCATTGCCACCCGCCCCCTGCCACCAAATGCCCCATTTCTTCCTACCTCTTGAGTGTTCACAACAACCCTGTGAGGTAGAGCTGGCCTTAGGAGCTGCAGGGCAAGACAGCAAGAACACGCTGTGCAGGATTATATCAAGAACACAGCTTTGATCAGGCAGTGCCATGATTAGATTGGATCCAAGCCCTCTCTTGCACAGAAAGCTTGCCACAACCCCCAGTACGTGGCTTTGCGACCCCATTGGGGCCCAACCCACCGGTTGAAGAACACTTCTCTAGATGACCACAAGGCCTGGGCATGTTGGTTGAAGATCATATCCCTGACAGCACTTTTCTAGCCAATCAAAATCACTATTTGTTTGTTTGTTTCCTTTCTTACTTACTTAGGGCCCAATCCTATCCAGCTTTCCAGCACTGGTGTAGCACACACAACAGGGTGTGCACTGCATCCTGCGGTTGGGGTGTGTTCACGGAGGTCTCCTCAAGGTAAGGGAACATTTGTTGACTTACCTAGAGGCTACATTGTGGCTGGAACGTTGGGTTGGTTTAGGCCCTTCCTTCCTTCCTTCCTTCCTTCCTTCCTTCCTTACTTACTTACTTACTTACTTACTGCTTTTCAACCAAAGTATTTCATAAAGCAGTTTACAGATTCAATTAAATCAATCAATGTTTCCCTGTTCCAAGAGAGCTCACAATCTTCGAAAAAACATACAGAAGAAACTCCAGCACAGGGCAAGCTCTAGCAGCAGCGGGGCCCAATGTGGGGCATTCCTGTGCCCCCCCCCCCGCCAAGAAGAGCTCTGTTTGTGCCACGTGCAAAGCATGGCATGTGGAAGTAGTTGGTGGTGATATCATAACATCACTGCCAACTGCTTCCAGGTGGCCCATTTTGGGCTGTTCAGAGGCAGGGGCAGTTGGGAGAGACCAAGGTAAAGCTGCTCCGCTCGTCCCACTGACTTACAGCCCATAGAGATCCCAGCTGCAGCCACAGGCAATATGCTCACCCTGCTAGTGCGGGGCCCCCTGAAGTGCGGGGCCCGATGTGACGACATTGGTCACATTGGCTTAAAGCCGGCCCTGCTCCAGCAACACTGAAAAGGACACCATCCTGGGGTGAGGAGGGACAGTTGCTCTCTCCCGGCTAAACATAAGAGGACACAACTTTGAAAAGTGTCTCTTTGGCCAGTTAGCAGGGGTTCATTAAAAAACAATGGGAAACCACAGACACAAAATACAACTTGGCATTGGTTTTGTATTCATAACAGAGTGCAGGATTATTTATAGCTTAAATATTTTAGCATAATAAATATTTATTATGCTAAATATTTCACATAACTTGCATTCTCACTTTTCAGATGAATCATTTAATAGGCATTAACAAAATGATACCAATAAGAAGTCACCCGTCTTCAGACCATTTTTTAAATTGTTAGCTGTATCGTCTACAATGCTTATTTCCAATTGGACTCATACCCAATTGGATTTCTTTGGTATGGACATTTTGCAGATCACAACTCACGACTCCTGGATTCCCATTCAAATCTGTTCCTCACTTTGTACAGTAGTGGAGACCTGTACATGTATCATGGTTTAATACATGCTGAATCCTAACCCTCTTCCAGGATCTGCACAGATCAATTCAGGCTTGCACCAGCACTACTGTATTGACCACTTGTGACAAATATCCCCTTACTCTGAAAAGAACTCTAGCAGCTGAAAAGACCCCATAGGATATAGTATAGCTTGCACCAGGGCCACTGTATTACCACATGGGGATTTCACTAGGATTGGGCTGTTAGTCTGAAATCCTATATATCAGTGATTCAAACTGTTTAGCATTGGGACTGACTTTTTAGATTGACAATCTGTCTGGGGACCCACCGGAACGTCATGGCTGGAAGTGCCTTCCTTGTGAGGCCAGAGCCTGCTGCTTTCCTGAGAATGCAGCAATAATCTCAGCCATTTTCCAATAGCAAAGTGAATCAGAAAGGGAAAAAAGCCTATTTACAGCCTTGATGCAAGCAAAACAACCACACAGCCTTCCCCTTTTCCAATATCCCATCTCCCCATATTTTCAATATGGCTGCTCTAGGTGCCGCCCACCTGAAATTGGCTCAAGTCCCACAGGTGGGTCCCAACCCACCGCTTGGGAACCACTGCTGTATACATTTTCCTGGGAGTACAGAAGAAGGCCCTCGTTATCTGTGGGGGTTCTGCTCCCAGAAGACCTGCAGATAAGGAAAACAGCTGATGTTCAAATCTGCAGTTTTCACTCCCCATCCTCGGAACCCAACTGAGCTGTGGTGAGGTTGGGTCCAGAGGGCTTTCTGGGATTTTGCCAAAAACCAGAAATCACTTTTAAACAACTCCAAGAGGCATTCTGTAGCCCACAGATGCTGCACTCACCCATGCTTCTGTGGGCCTCAGAAAGCACTCTGGTTGGGTTTGGAGGGGGAGGCAGTAATGAAATATGTGGATACTGAACCTGCAGATAACACGGACTCTGTGTAAGCCCCATTGAACAGAACTTATTTCTGAGTAGACATACGTAGGATTGTGTTGTAAATGTGCTGTCACCTTCCTCCTTTATAGGTACAGTACATTACACTGATGCATGCGGTACTGATGCAAGCTGTTTGTTATCTTGCCAGAATTTCAGCTCTCTCTCTCTTCTTGAGAGAATTAGATAGTTCCTGGCTTTGGAAATGTGATCTCTTTTCTTTTTTGCAAAATTTTAGATGTCAAATATTATTACACTACTGTGATGCATGTGTCATATTTTGTAGCTCTGTAGTGCAATGCAGGGCACGGTGTGAGAAGTAATGGAGGAGGAATGCGGAAATTCAAAGGAACTCTTATTTCCTGATACCCTCTATCTAGTAAGGCAGGGCATGTTATTAGATTAAAGGTATTGTAGGAGAAACACTTTGGTATAGACAGTGTTCACTGAGCAAGTCAATCTCTTTGAGCTATAGTTCAATGGTCATCACTGTCAAGAGTTCAATGAAGGCACCTCTCACAGAAGACAAAGAAGGGACCTTCAATTGCTGGATGTGGCAGAAGCATCTCTTTCTATGTGTCAGACACTTCCCCAATAGCCTATGCAGTCATCACTTTCTCACTGCAGCTCAGTGTGATATTTGGGGACAGCTCTTGATAGCCACCTGAGGTTTCACGTTCAGTCAATCCAACAGCCAAAGTCACTGAAAAACAAATGCGATCCCAATCATTTGTTGTAGTACATTCAGAGGCAGATCTAAGGGAGGGCAAAGCTCTAAGTTTTGCAAGAAGCTTTACCTTGCAGTGGAAATCACTCCTCTCCTGCACTGTTTTAGCCAATCCTCACAGGGAAAAGCAACATCTTGGCGTTGCTTACTGGCTACAGCAGCAAGGGAGAGGAGGGATTTACACGACAGGGTAAGGCTTCTTGCAAAACTTAGAGCTTTGCCCTCCCTGTAGATCCGCCTCTGAGTACATTCATACTGTACACTTGTGAATGTGTATTAATTGCACTTTTTTTTTAGGGCTTAAAACTGATGAGGAAACTTCATGAATGAAATCCAGCCTTATTGTCCCTCTGGACCACATCCATTACAGTCTTTCATGTGCACCACCAGATAAAAGTTAGTCTTCAGGTAGAACTCTTGGCTTCTTTACAACATGCTTGAATATTGCACACATATTTTGAGTTTTGACTTATTACCCTTTTAAAAATGGCACCTGACAATCTGGCATTTGGTGACTAAAGGCCAGTCGTATATTTACCGTATAGCCGGGGGTGCGAAATGCATGGGCATCGGCAGCGGGGGGGGGGGCGCTGGCAGCACAGAGGCGGCATAGCGAGGAGGAACCAGCACGTTGTGTGGCCCTCCCACCCTCCCTTGCCTCCATAACGCTCCAAAATGGAGCGTTTCCGGGCTAAGGGAGGCATGTCGGAGCGACGCATGGGGTCGGGGTGACGTCCTGGGGTCGCGGTTTCGGCGCCAGCCATGGGGCACGCTCAGGCCTCCCTGCATGCCTGCTAAAGGCCCAGTATTATGAAGTGCCAATGGTTACAGTGCAAATGGTTACAGTCACAGTGCAGCCCCAAGGTAAAGGTGTACTGAGGTAAGGGAACAATTGTGTTTGTTCAAAACAAAAACAGTATAAAAACATTTATGGTCAAAAGTATCATTAATTATATATAGTGATGCTATTGTTTGATTTAGGATGGCAGATATTTTCCTTTTTTTATTGAGATTTTTCCCTACAAAAACACAGAAATGTGTTGTATTTTGGATTTCCTGTCTTGAGCAGTAGGTGGCAGCATTAATCAAGCGATCAATGCTGCATTATCACGCAGTTAGCTTTCAAAAGAAAATTTACTTGTAATCTGGTGTAAACATTAAGTAAATATGAGCTCTAGTAAAAACATCAGGAACACAAGATTCTGGATCACACAATTTCATCAATAAGCATTTATTTATCAGGTGTCCAAGTGAAAGTTCAATGTACTCTTTTAACTTTTTGGTGTGTTTTGTTTTTTGTAATGGGAATATACATTTACAGCACAATTCTATTCATGTTTACTCAGAAGTAAGTTCCACTGTGCTTAGCGGGCATTGTCCACATTACTGTCAGGTAAGGGCATACAAAATTGTGGGGCTGTAAAGGAATTCATGTTGCCGTAAGACTTAGTTCTGGCAGTGTAAAGCCACAAAAGGATTGGGGCCTAAGGCTGCAATTCTATACACACCTGGAGTAAACCCTATCAAATATAATAGGACTTCTGAGTAGACATGTATAGGCTCAAGCTGTTAGCACAGTGTTTTCAAGGGTAAGCAAGAACAAAACAGCCCATAAGATCTTTAGCAATTTGTTCTGGAATTAAAATCCATCAAAGCAAGATGGTCCAAAAACTGAGGTCGATTAAGGACAAATTGTAGCTTGATCTCATATAATTGTTTTTAAGAAGAGAAACACTGCCACAGTGGAAGAGAAAGAACAGTTTGCAGAGCAGAACATGCACGAGCGCTACAGAGCAGTGGTGTTCCTGAGAGGTGGTGGTGGGGAGAATGCTAAGGTATGCAGGAGCCTGAGCTCCTATGTAAAGTGGCCCCTCCCGGTTGGCTTCAGAGCCATTTGTGGTTCAGAGAGCAAAGCCTCCAAGTTTACTGTCTGAGCTGTGAATGGCTCTGAAGGCAAGGGGCAGGAGCCGCTTTACACAGAAGTCCAGGCTCCTGTAAAAGCATTTTGCCCTCCCCCTCTAGGTATGCCACCGCTACAGATTTCTGCTTGGAGTGCCAACATTAGGGATGTGTGGCTAATAATTTGTATATGGTCCACTGAAATTGCCAGCACTAATCCGAGCAGCTCAGACTGGAGCTGGGACACTTGGGACAGGGGTTAGGATGTGGTCCAAGTGCTCTGGCACCGCTCCTCTCCCTGGGCTGATCAGCCCATGGGGCCACTCTCTCCCCTCCTCATTGGGCCGGCCCATCCCCGGGCTTGATTGTGCTGTAAATTGTACAAAGTGTTGCTGAAATACGAGGCAGAAGAAGACCAGGTTAAAGACTATATGAGTCAGTGGGCTTTGTCAGTTTCAGGGCTCACCAAAAAGTGGATTGTGACCCACTGGTGGGCCACTAAACTACGTTTCAGAACTACTGCTCTAGGGTATTTTACATAAAGGAATATGTGAATACAAGACGCACAAGCTCCACATGCATGTGGAATACTTCGGGTTTCTTTGCCTGTGAAAATAGCTGCATTCCCCCGTTCTGTTTATAAGAGAAGCACAATAAATGGATGTGCAACTGATTTGCGCTTCCCACAACTGGCTTTGCTATAGCATGTAAAGCTACCTTCTGTGGACTGTTTCAGATTATATCTATCCGCTGTGACCAGCCCCAATGGCATATTGTAAGCCGTCTTGGGTGCCTATGGGCAGAAAGGTGGGGTATTAAATAAATAAATAAATAAATAAATAAATAAATAAATAAATAAATACATACATACATACATACATACATACATACATACATACATACATACATGTGTGCTCATATCCTGGCCATTTCTCTCTCCCCTCTCATAAGTCTTCCTAATAGTCTGGGGGTTGGGGCTGCCGGGGGTGCTTCATCCAAACGTGCTGCAAAACCTACTAGCGGCTCTGATGAGAAACAGTGACAAATAGTGGCTAGTCTTGGCAAACAGTGGCAAGTTTGGGCGGGTCCAACTTCACATTGTCCAACCAAACCATGTCCAATGGGCATAACCCATTTGCTCCCGAACTGTGTGCAGGTGCTCCCAGCGCACTCACAGGAGCGCCACATGGTGTCCCTGGAAGCCCTTCTTGCCAGGATGAGCTAGTGTGAAATCTTGCACAATCTCACACAACTCTTGCACAGTTTCAAAATATTTCACACGAAGGTGCCGCCACACCTTTGAAGAAGGGTGCTCCAGAGGCAGATCTAAGGGAGGGCAAAGCTCTAAGTTTTGCAAAAAGCCTTACCTTGCAGTGGAAATCACTCCTCTCCTGCACCGTTTTAGCCAATCCTCACAGGGAACAGCAACATCGTGGCGTTGCTTACTGGCTACAGCAGCAAGGGAGAGGAAGGATTTACATGACAGGGTTAGGCTTCTTGCAAAACTTAGAGCTCTGCCCTCTCTATAGATCCGCCTCTGGGGTGCTCTGACCACCAGAAGTTTGGAAACCACTGGCACAACCCTTTTCTTGCCCATCACAACTCTCTTTCAGATCCTTCTGAATCTGGGCTTCCATCAAATGTGCTTGTGCATTATGCACAGTTAGTCTCTGAATTACTAGCTCTCCGTTGTGCTTTGCGGGCCATTTCATATTATTCTGTGTTAATTTTTCTCTGCTTGCCTACTCTGTTTTCCAACACTTTCAGTCATAAATGTAAATGTCATAAATTTTACTGTTTATGAGTAAAATCTGTACTTTTATGGCTTAGTTCATAGTAAGCTTTTGCGACTTTTGTCTTGCAAGAGGGGAAAAAAACCCCTGATGTAATGTATGCAGGTTTGGATTACAAATTTGAAACCCAGGCTTTGCTGGAAGTTGTAAAATGAAGGTATGGAGAGTTTGATATTTCTCAAAATGCAGTTTTGGATTTGGAAGTCCTTTAAGTCAATGCGTGCGATGGCACGAATGAAAACTAGAGCAGCATAGATGATCTCTATAATGCCTGAGCGTCTTCTTGCTCAACCAGAATGAAACGACCTGCACATTTTTTATGAAAGGTGTAGTGCTAATTACAACCTTTAGGTGGCACTGTTTCCTTCATTTCTGAGAGGCTGTTTCAGGACATTAAATACTTCTATACATTTAATTCTTTTATATTGGATGTTACAGAATACTGATTTTTCAGTGTTCCACGATTGGATTTTTAAAAAAAATTTTAAGCAGCGCAATCCGTTCTTTACAATTCTCAAAATTCCTTTCGCTTATCCAGCAGCTTCAGCTAGGCCGAAGGGTTTACTACGATGACAATTATTCTTACTACCTACCTCCTAATAAACTTTTATTTGTAACTAATAAGGCAACACCTGGAGAGCAGCATGAGGTATTGCTGATAAATGCTTACCTTGACATTGTAATGAGCCGTGATGAAGCCAAGGTAGGATACAAATGGCCTTAATGCAGTAATACAGGCACGGCAAAAACAAAAGAGAGAACATTCAAAACATTTAAAAACTGATAGGCATGTGCAGCCTCACTATGTTAGAAATTACTTATCTAATGGAATTTAATAATTTTGTTATTACTTTGGAAAGAAACTTGGGGGCCTTGACGAGGAATGGCCTCTGAACTGAACTGGTAGTCCGTAGGCTATTATGCCCCTCAAAGGAATTTTAGCTGCCCCTGGCATCCCTAACAAATTTTAATCGAAATGCGGTTAAAATGGAAAAGGTTGCTGACATTTTGACAGTTTTAGAGCATTTGCACATTGGAAGAAACTGAAACCATCAAGGTTTTAATGGTTTTGATTTTGCACATCGTACCCCCAGCTATGCCTGAGTGCGCATGATCAGTGACGCAATCCAACCCCCCACCTTCGGCCAGTGCAAGCCACTTGTGTTGGCCAAGCGTTGTTGCAATCATGCCATAAACATGTCTAACCCCTGCTAACTGGGCAAGAGGCACTTTTTCAAGTGGTGTCCTCTTATATTTAGCAGGGGGAGAGCAATTGTCCCTTTTCACACCAGCACAGTGTCTTTCTCGTGGCTGTTGCTGGTGGTGTTCTCCATTCCTTTAGATTGTGAGCCCTTTTGGGACAGGGAGCCATTTAACTTTAATGTTATTATTTGCCTGTAAACCGCTTTGTGAACTTTATGTTGAAAAGCGGTATACAAATACTAGTGATTGATTGATAAAGCACATCCACACCAGCACTTCTGGAGCAGGGCCAACACAGGCTTTCAGCTGGCGTAGAGGCTATTCTGGGCAGGGGTAAGGTGGAAGGGAGGGCAGAAAGAGTTGGGAAGGGTGTTCTGGGGAGTGGGACATCCCAGGGGTGGGTGGGGGTGGGGCATCCCAGGTGAAGCTTGGATGCAGCCATTAGGCTGGATCCAAACCCTTGTCCCTGTCCCATGCGGTCCTGATACAGGCCACGCGGTGTGCTCAAACCTGCACTTGCTATACAGCAGACACAGATCTGAACACCCCCATAGGGGTAACCGGCACTTACCCAAGGGTAACTGGCCTGCCTGTTCCAGTGCAGGTTAGGATTGCACCTTGAATATATGTAGCTATCATATACCTAATCTGACCATTGCCAGTATTGCCTACACACACTGCCCAGGATTTGAGAGAAGAGAAAAGAGTCCAAGCTCTACACAGAGGTTGGAGGAATTGGACCTGGGCGTTCTCATGCTTTGCCATTAAGAGCATGTCTAGCTTATGCATGTCTACTCAAATGCATGTCTATTCAGTCTATTCATTGTGTTCAGTGGAGCTTACTCTGAGGAAAATGTGTATAGGATGGCAACCAGTGGTGCAATTCAAATGAATTAACAACCAGTTCTATGACATCATGGCCGGAGCCAAAAAAAACCCGAAGCCAGCCGAGTAAGCGAGTGGGCGGGGCCCGGCCATTTAACAACCGGTTCTATAGAACCTGGGCGAACCCCCTGAATTTCACTACTGATTGCAACCCACCCCAGTGACTGTCGTTCTCCAAGGTTTCTACTCAATATGAGGCTTGAAGGCACCATCTTCAGCCCTGTGTGCTGACTGAGCTAACAGGGCTTCTAAATTATGATGTCTCTGCTGCTAGAGTCAACTACTTTCCCATGGAGGCTACATCAGAAAAGAGGTTGAGGGTCTGTTGTGGTTAAGATTGTGTCTGATATCCATATGTAAATAAATATCAATCTGTAAGTAAAAATATTTTTTTTAATATGCCAACATGCTTTATTATTCTACCCTAAAGAAAAGGAAATATGTCTCCGTTCCTTTCCTTCCACCACCACCCCCCCAGAAACACTGATGTAGGGGATACTTCCAAAGGCATATATGGTTGAATTCAGCAAAGACACATATTTGAGTACAACTGGAAACAGACTGTGAGCTTTTGGGGGGCAGGTTAACTCCAAATGGCATTAATAGCTCTCCTTTTCATGTTTATATAGTGTTTAAGTGACCCAAGGACCCAACATCTATGAAGGAGACTGAGAGAAATGTTCAGTCACCTTAGAATCCAGAAAGATCAAGATGGCTTTGGACTATTTCAAGAGAATGGAGCATCAGCATGTCGCTTTGAAGTCTACTGTGGAACAATATGAATTAACTAAAGCTGAAATGATAACAGGGACCTGTGAGCAGGGGAAGGTGCTGCTCTCTTGCAGTGTCCCTTGAATTATCTTGTTGAACTTTTGTGGGCTGCCTTTTTCCCTCATTGTTGGTGCTATAATATATTTTTTTAACAGCATTATTTGATAGATCTGTCACAATTTCCCAGTCGTGTTATATTAAAAATCTTATCTTTTGTGAAGAGACAAAAGAACAGCATCGGTAGCCTACTTAATTCCAAGACTATTCTTACAGTTTTCTTTTTCTACAATTTTACTAGTTTTAGCTGACAGAATCAGGTGCATCTGAAGTCTAATGAAACCCATGTTAGATTTATACATTGAAGGCAGAGGTTTGCAAGCTCCTCAGAAGTTTGAGAACGTGGGGGAAGTCAGCGATGCGATACCCAAGATTGTGCCACTGCTGAGGCTGATCAGGGTTTTTTGAACTTGCCTGTAGCAACTGCCAACCTCCAGCAGTGCAGGGAGCCCCCCCAGAACCCCCCAAAGAGCTCTCCAAGCTTCGCTTTGTGTAAAAAATGTGATAACCTGGAAGTGGTTTACAATTGCATTTTTTATACAAAAAAAAAAAAAAAAGGCTGTGGAGCCCTGAGGAGGGCTCTGCAGGGCTCCCCACATCCCCTGGAGGCTAGTGCTGTCTGCAGGTAAGTTCAACACCCCCCCCATCAGCCCCAGCAGTGGTGCGACAGTGCATGAAGTGGTACGAAATATGGCAACATTACAGCAGGGAGGAACAGAGGCTTCAGTGCTTTGATTTGAAACATATCTCTAATAGCAATCAACAGCGCTGGGAAATCAGTACAGGCAGGTCCAAGTATCTTTTGGGGTTCCATTCCAGACCCCACCAGGGATACCTGAAACCGTGGATACAGGGGACGCCTTTTTGAAGATAGGGGAACATCAGTGGTTTTGCTGCAACAAGGTTAAAAAAAAAGAGATTTGCTTAATGTTCCCCTATCCATGGTGGATAACTGAAACAGTGGATACCGAATCAGTGGATACCAGGGCATGTCTGTACTTGCTGCCAACCTGTAGTACTGCTTTCCGTGATCTTCCGCAAGGTACAACCACTTACCTTCGATTCTTGACAAGTAAAAGGAGAATTGTGAACCACTCGCTAAATATTTAGAAAGGCCCTTTGCTCATTAATAGACAAGTTATAGAAGCTTTTGGTCTGGATGATTGTAACCCACTCTCCAGTGACAATGAAACAAGAACTGAGAAATATCACCAGTGTGAGAAATTTGGAGTGCTGAGAACTAAGCAGATGGACAAATTAAAACCGAACAATCATCTTACAAAACACAAAGTTGTTTGACATTTTCAAAATTTACTATAGTTCTCAGTGTAATAAATCAAAAAGCCAGATGAAATTAAACAATGGACTACAGAGTTAATTATGGTCATCAATCATACTAGCTAGACAAAGGGAGAAGGGGTACCCTAGTTTATGTTACATCAGGATATGTTGAAAGTGATATTAAACATGGTAATGAAAAGTGTGTTCTGTCTGATGCCCAAGTACAAGTGTCACTAGATATTGTTGTCATGTTAGGGCCTGATCCAGAAGGAACTATTGCCGGCAGTATATGTGGACCAGTGGTGAAAATGTTGCAAATGTGAATGTAAAGCATGTCGGTGACTGCGTACCGTCCATGCTGGCCTGGTGCTCAGTTACGGCCAGGTCCCAATGTTGGTGGACAGGACGGCTGGTACTCTTGCAGCGCCGGCTGCTGGTAAGCTCGTCTAGAGAGGGGAGCAAACAAAGACATTGGCAAAGGCTACCTAAGCTTTCAGAAGTTGTTCATTCATTAGCTTGACCAGGAAGGAACTGAGCAGGCCCTCTGGTGGACACCATGGAAAATGGAGCGTATGATAATACTGGGATAACACCTGGGATCAAGTCCTGGAAGTCAAACATTGTCCAAAACTACAGGAGACACCACTGGAGGAAATGAGACTGATTCACTGATCTAGACCAATCACGCACTGCTCCTATTGGCTACAATGGCTGTCAGTCAACCTGGGATATAGAGCACTGTAGCAAATCAGCACTAGAGTCAGCCTCTCTTAACCAATAATAATAATAATAATAATAATAATAATAATAATAATAATAATAATAATAATAATAATAATAATAATAAATACCAGTATTTATATACTACCTTTCTGGTCATTGGATTTCTCCTCTGACTTCTATTTATTTATTTATTTATTTATTTAATGAATTTATAACCCGCCTTTCTGCTCCTATGTTAGGGCACCCAAGGTGGCTTACAATAAAAAATACAGAATAAAATTTAAGAAACAGATAATTAAAAAGCGACAGACCACAATGGCCAATACAATCATTAAAATTGCAGATTAAAAATACAAGTAAAATACCAGTTAAAATACAAATTAAAATACAAGTTAAAATGCCAGCCCATCATGTCAGCAATTAAATGCTTCCTTAAAAAGAAAGGTCTTAAGACCCAGCCGAAAGATTGCTAGCAAGGGAGCGGTTCTTAATTCCAAGGGGAGGGAATTCCACAATTGTGGAGCCACCACCGAGAAGGCCCTATTCCTGGCCGTCATCCCCCTCACCTGACCTGGTGGCGGCAGTCAACAAGACCCCCCCCCCAGATGACCTGAGAGCACGGGTAGGATTGTATGGAAGAAGGCGGTCCCTCAAATACCCTGGACCCAAGCCGTAAAGGGCTTTAAAGTCAAAACTAGCACTTTTAATTGGGCCCTGAAACGAACTGGCAACCAGTGCAGCCGCCGAAGCAACGGCCCAACTGAGTGGAACCGACGAGCCCTGGCAACCACATGGGCAGCCACATTCTTCACTAGTTGCAACTTCTGGACCGTCTTCAAAGGCAGCTCCACGTAGAACGCATTGCAGTAGTTTAATCTAGTTGTCACCAGGGCATGGGTCACCGTGGCCAAGTCTGAGTGACCCAAGTATGGTCGCAGCTGGCGAATCAGCCAAAGCTGAGCAAAGGCTCCCCTGGCCACAGCTGCCACCTGAGAGTGTAGGAGCAGCTGTGGATCCAGGAGAACCCCTAAGCTGCGGACCTGCTTCTTCAGAGGGAGTGCAACCCCATTCAGAGCAGGACGATAGTCCAATACCTGAGTTGTAGCCTTCCGGATCAGGAGCACCTTTGTCTTATCCAGATTTAATTTCAGCTTGTTCGTCCGCATCCAGTCCCCAACTGCCTCCAGGCAACGGTCCAGGACTTAGACTGCACCTCGGAATCAGGAGGAAAGGAGAGATAAAGCTGGAGATAAATGACACCCTACCCCAAACCTCTGGATGACCTCTCCCAGCGGCTTCATGTAGATGTTGAACAGTGTGGGGAATAGAATGGATCCTTGGGACACCCCAAACCTAAAAGGCCAGGCTGCCGAGCAAGCATCGCCCAGCACCACCTTCTGGGATCTGTCAGCCAAGAAGGAGCGGAACCACTACAAAACGGTGCCCCCAAGCCCCAACTCAGCCAATCAACCCAGAAGGACACCATGGTAAATGGTGTCGAAGGCCACTGAGAGGTCCAGCAGGACCAACAGGGACGTACTCCCCCTGCCCATTCCCCGGCGTAGATCATCCACCAGGGTGACCAAGGCAGTTTCAGTCCCAAACCCTGGCCTGAAGACAGGTTAGAATGGATCCAGATAATCTGCTTCCTCCAGGACCCTCTGAAGCTGGGATGCCACCACCCACTCCATCACCTTGCCCAGGAACGGGATAGTTGAGACTGGCCAAAAGTTGTTCAAATTGGTGGGATCTAGGGAGGGGTGGATCAAGATGGTTTACATGGGCAAGTGGTTAATCAAGGTGGTTTACATGGGCAGGCTTTTCTCAAAGCTATATAAAGGTTATTACAATCACAAGTGCTATCTTTCAAGAACATTACAGTCCAGGTAGTCTCCTTCACAGTCCGGCATCTCTCTGGCAGCTCACATCCCCACGCATGGATTGACAAACATGCCTCCACTCTCATTGGAAAGGTCATCATATCCACTCCTCTCACCAGCTGGAGAGACTCATCTCTGTCAGCAGCATTTATCGGCATTTCATGTTTACTTCTGGCTGACTCAAACTGACGTCCCAGGTGACTCTCAGGCTTCAGAGGCAGCAGCTCTTCCACTCGGCCAGACTCTCCTGCCAAAAGTGACTTACTTCTGCAATACTCATATCAGGTGAAACTGATCCTGAGAAGTAAAATATGTGCCCACAAAAGTATTGGTGGTGGCATTAGCTGTTCCTATTCTGCTAAGTTGGCATTGCCAACACTGGTGGATGTTAGTGACTGCATGAAAGGTCTGTGCCCCCCCAATTTGCCTTTGGGCCTTTGGTAGATGAGTGGGCATATTGGCTCCATCCTTTATTCCCCTTGCATCCCCAGGCTGTGAACTTTCATTCAGACTTTCTTGGAAAAGTCAGTGTGGCCAAGTAAAATGCCTCAATATAGTATCCACACTACTACTGAGGCTATGCTCAGATGCTTTCTCGGGTCATGGCATTTATTCAACCAGATTAAACTTGGTTTTCAGTGATTCAACATAAAGAAACCAGAAACCTACTGGCACCAACCAATGTTTTTGACCAGTTGAGTAGCCAGTGAACCTAATAGTTTGTTTCTGGTGAATAAGATAGGATTACTTTTAGATTGTGAGCCCTTTCGGAATAGGGAGCCATTTCATATTATTATTATTATTATTATTATTATTATTATTATTATTATTATTATTA
>JAJKFI010000045.1:3621151-3632562 GCA_029204185.1 Lerista edwardsae
TATTATTATTATTATTATTATTATTATTATTATTATTATTATTATTAAACTTATACACAGTCAACATGATAAAAAGATCACAAATATCACAGACTGGTCTTTTGTTGGCAATTCAAGCTCTAACCAAGAGCCTAAGAGTTGTCTAAGAATGATGATGATGATGATGATGATGATGATGATGATTTGCTTTTAAACTGCTTTGTGAACTTTGTGTTGAAAAGCAGTATATAAATACTGTTGATTGATTGATTGATTGATTACATCCTTACAGACCATTTCTATGTACGTCTACTCAGATGTAAGTCCAATCCTAGTCAATGGGGCTTACTCCTAGGTTAATATGGATAGGGTTGTAGGTTTGCAACCTAAGTCTTACTAAACACAATGGGCTTACTTCTGAGTAAAATAACACCATTTTCAAACATCTGTACTAATAGAGAGAAAGTAAGGAATTAAGGGGGGGGGGAAAGGTAAGCTTCGTGCACCAGAAAAAAATTAGAGGTGAAGTGGAAAGAAGCAACTCCACATTCATGCTTGCCTTCTTTTGTCACAGCCACCATGGAGGGGCAAATATGATGATTGTTTGGAGGACTGGTGGGGATAGTTGGTAGGAAGGAACAGATATTTTTAAGCTTGGATATGAGTCTTGGTTGCAATGGGTTTTTGCTTCTCCTTGAAGTGGGGGGATTTCCACATTTCTAAAGTGGAACCAGAAGGACCAATATCTTTATTAGCATATCAGTGCCAATATCCAGGTGCCTTTTCTAAGATAGTCCAGGTTGAGTGTTACTTCCTCCCTTGGTTAGCTTGCACCTGCCAATATTGTTATGAGGTGGAAAGCAGGTAAAAACTTGTCAGGAAAAATGACTCATTTTTCTTCTGCACATTAATTATGAGCCGTGTACTTTTGAGGATGTAAACCTTGCGTTTGATTTCCAGACTTGTTCTAATTATAGTATGACACTATCTTTCTTGCTGATATGTCTATTGCAACTCTTTTTTTACAGAGAACATTTTAATGAAAACCAGTATAAAATGTTTTTTCTGAATAAATAGAACATTTTGTTGCCTACAGAAAAATCATTTCTCCATCAAGTTCTTCAGCATCTCTTCTTCTTTATTATCGCAGGGCTTGATCCTATGGACCTTTTCACTGGTGATACTTCAATATTGCCAGCTAATAGTGTTGCAAACATGCCGTAAAGCACATCCACTACCTGCATCAGGCCTAGCACCATGGGCGCTGAGGCAAATGTGGTGTTACCAGTGATGTCATGCACCCAATACGCACCACTACGCGAGTACCGGTTCCTAGAAGTTGAGCTGGCCCCACCCACTCGAAGCTGGCTCCTGCTATTTAACCAGGGAACAGTTGAAGCAAAATATGTATATACACATCTCTAGAAAGCAAAGCAATAGAAGTTAAATCAACACTAACCACAAGCTGAAGTTATTACAAACATGATCACATCCATGGCAACAATCATGACATCACTTCCGGCTTATGATGTCACTTCCGGTGGGCGGACCCCGACAAGTGCCAATCAAAAGTGAGTACCTGTTCCTAAATCATTTGGATGACACCACTGGGTGTTTGCGTGGGCCAGCAGCATTTTGCTGTGTGGGGAAGGCATAGGGAGCATGGTGGAAGGTAGCACTGGGTGGGGGAGGGTAGGAGTGGTCAGAAGTGGGGTGGGACCCCACCTAACCACTGGAGTCTGTGCCCCGCTTTGGCCATGGCAGCCTGACATGGCACTGCTTTGCTCACCACCAGCAAAATAGCTGGTGGAAAGTGGAGGAGCCCCATTGTTGTGACCATGGCTTTCCTCAGGGGAAGGGGATGAATGGCTCCTTCTCCTGAGGAGACCCCAGTGTCTGCCATAGCTCCCGCAGGAAGCAGCAGTCGCCATTTTGAGCTCAGGTTCCGGTTGTCAGTGTCAGAGCACTCTGGTTTTCTGATATGCTGATCCATGAGCCACCTTTGTTCCTCCCTCCCTTTTACCCATTTGCAAATGCGTTATGGCAGTGTGCTTTTTGCAGTCCCAAGGCTAAACTAATCCCTTTCCCATAGCAATGATGAGTTAAATCCCTTCTCTTTAGAGTCAGTTGGAAGCTGAATGAATATTTAAACAGGAAAGTCATCCTATCTCAAGTGTAGCGGTGAAAAAAATGAGCATGATTAAACAAAAACACATAACAGCACTTTCTGCACTGCATTTTTGCCAAAAAATACATAACCCTTGAAATCTGCAAAAAAATTAAGAAATGATTTGGTGTTTATTATTTAATGGGGTGCATGGGGTAATGAGTGTGGCTTCATCTGCTGACTGTACCACCTATACCACCTACCTCGTAAAGTTTTAAAGTGATTATCTATATATATAAAAAAGAGCCTGGGTGTGTATGTATGTGTGCGTGTGTGTATGTATGTATGTATGTCTCGCATAGGCTCCGCAACGCCTGGAGCAATCGGCACGAAACTCGGCACGCATACACCTTGCGGCCTGGCGACAAACACTGCGGGGGTCAGGCCCCCCTAGCGCCCCCGGGGGTGGGGGTACACGGGGGTCCCCGCGTGAAAACGGTCAAAAACGGCCAAAATTGGCGTCAAATCCACAGTTTCCGGGGTCGCCGAGATGAGCGACGATGCTCCCGATGCCATAAGAGTCCGGGTTCAGCCCCCCCTCGACGTGGGGGGCAAGAAGGGGTGCAAAACAAGACGTCCGCCATGCCCCGCTGTGACGCCTGGACCGATTGGCGCCAAACTCGGCATGCGGAAGCCTAGCGGCCTGGCGACAAACACTGCGGGAGTCGGGGGCCCCTAGAGCCCCTGGGGGTGGGGGTACGCGGGGGTCCCCAAGTGAAAACGGTCAAAACTGGCCAATATCGGCGTCAAATCCACAGTTTCCGGGGTTGCCGAGATGAGCGCTGCCGCTCCTGATGCCGTTGGAGTCCGGGATCAGCCCCCCCTCGACGTGGGGGGCAAGAAGGGGTGCGAAAGAAAACGTCCGCCATGCCCTGCTGGAACTCCCGGACCGATTGGCGCCAAACGCGGCATGCGGAAGCCTAGCGGCCTGGCCACAAACACTGCGGGGGTCGGGCCCCCTAGAGCCCCCGGGGGTGGGGGTACGCGGGGGTCCCCAAGTGAAAACACTCAAAAACGGCCAATATCGGCGTCAAATCCGCAGTTTCCGGGGTTGCTGAGATGAGTGGCAACGCTCCCGATGACGTCGGAGTCCGGGTTCAGCCCCCCCTCGACGTGGGGGGCGAGAAGGGGTGCGAAACACAACATCCACCATGCCCCGCTGTGACACCTGGACCAATTGGCACCGCACGCGGCATGCAGAAGCATCGAGTCCGTAGGTTCCAGGGTCGCCGGGACGAGTGGCGACACTCCCGATGCCGCTGGAGTCCGGGTTTGGGGCCCCCTCAGCATGGGGGGCCAGAAGGGGTGCAAAACAAAAAGTCCGCCATGCCATGCTGGAACGCCTGGAGCAACGTGCATCAACCCCGGCACGCACGTGCATTGCGGCCTGGCGACAAACACTGCAGGGGTCAGCCCCCCTAGCACCCTTGGGGTGGGGGTCACGGGGGGCCCCACGTGAAGATGGCTGAAAATGGCCAAAATTGGCATCGACTCTGTAGTTTTCGGGGTCGCCGAGATGAGCAACGATGCTCCCGACACACTTGGAGTCTGGGTTTGGGCCCCCCTCGACGTGGGGGGCGAGAAGGGGTGCGAAACAAAAGGCCCACCATGCCCCACTGTGATGCCTGGACCGATTGGCACCAAACCCGGCATGCGGAAGCCTAGCGGCCTGGCCACAAACACTGCGGGGGTCCCCACATGAAGACAGCCGGAAACGGCTGAAATCGGCGTCGAGTCCACAGTGTCCAGGGGCGCCGGGACAACCGGCGACGCTCCTGACCCCGTTGGAGTCTGGGTTCGGACCCCCCTCAACGTGGAGGGCAAGAAGGGGTGCAAAACACAACGTCTGCCATGCCCTGCTGGAACGCCTGGACCGATTGGCACCAAAGGCACCAAAGGCCTGGCCACAAACACTGCGAGGGTTGTGGCCCCCTAGCACCCCCGGGGGCAGGGGTGCACAGGGGCCCCTGTGTGAAAATGGTCAAAAATGGCCAAAATCGGCATCAAATCCGTAGTTTCCATGGTCGCTGGGACGAGCGACAACGGTATCAACGCCATCAGAGTCCGGGTCTGCCCCCCCCCCTCAGCGTAGGGGGTGAGAAGGTTTGCGAAACACAATGTCCGCCATGCCGTGCTGGAACGCCTGGAGTGATGCGCAGCAAACTCGGCATGCACGTGCCTTGCGGCCTGGCGACGGACACTCCGGGGTTCAGGCCCCCTAGCACCCCGGGGGGGTGGGCTGCCCCAGCACCCCTGTATGAAAATGGTCAAGACTACCCCCTCGACATGGGGGGCAAGAAGGGGTGCGAAACGAGATATCCGCCATGCCCCACTGCGACACCTGGAGTGATTGGCGCCAGACCTGGCATGCGTATGCCTTGCGGCCTGGCGACAAACACTGCGGGGGTCAGACCCCGCTAGCACCCCTGGGGGTTGGGGTACATGGGGTTCCCATGAGAAGATGGTCGAAAATGGCTGAAAACGGCATTGAATCCATAGTTCCCGGGCTCACCGGGGCGAGTGGCAACACTCCCGACGCTGTTGGCGTCCAGGTTCGGCCCCCCCTTGGCATGGTGGGCAAGAAGGGGTGCAAAACACAACCTCCGCCATGCCCTGCTGGCATGCCTGAACCAATCGACACGAATCCTGGCATGCATACACCTTGCAGCCTGGTGACAAACACTGCGGGGGGCAGACCGTCTTAGTGCCCCCGGGGGTGGGGGTACGTGGGGGTCTCCACATGAGAATGGTCAAAAATGGCTGAAATCCGCGTCGAGTCCGTAGTTCCCGGGGTCGCCGAGACGAGCGGCGACACTCCCGACACAGTTGGAGTCCGGGTTCAGGCTCCCCTCAGCGTGGGGGGTGAGAAGGGGTGCAAAACGAAATGTCTGCCATGCCGTGCTGGAATGCCTGGAGCGATGCGCACCAAACCTGGCAAGCGCGTGGCAACAAACACTGTGGGGGTCAGGCCCTCCTAGCCCCCCCGGGGGTGGGGGTATACACAGGGCCCTGCAGAAATCGGTTGAAAACAGCCGTAATTGGTGTTGAATCTGTAGTTTCCGGAGTCGCCGAGGTGAGTGGCGATGCTCCCGATGCCATGGGAGTCTGGGTTCAGGCCCCCCTCAGCGTGGGGGCGGGAATGGGTGCGAAACAAGATGTCCGCTATGACCCGCTGCAACGCCTGGAGCGATTGGCGCCAGACTCGGCACGCGCATGCCTTGAGGCCCGGTGACAAAAACTGCAGGGGTCAGGCTCCACTACCGCCCGCAGGGGTGGGGTGCACGGGGCCCCCTGCATGAGAATGGTCAAGAACGGACGAAATCGGCGTCAGACCCATAGTTTCCGGGGTTGCCGAGGCCTGAGCAGGAGGGCCAAGGCAGGGGGCGAGGCAGGGGGCCTGAAGTGAAGACGGCCGAAAACGGGCGAAATTGGCATCGAGTCCATAGTTTCCGGGGTTGCCGAGGAGCCCGGTGACGCTCCCGACGTGGTTGAAGTCCGGGTTCGGCCCCCGTCGGCGTGGGGGGCAAGAAGGGTGCAAAACTCATAAACTCTGGAAGATCATTTTGTTACCCAGGCAACGCCGGGTAACAAAAAGCTAGTAATTTATAATTATAATGTTAATTTAGAAAAACACACACATAACATCGCTTTATTCACTTCTAATTTTGAAAAAAACCAAAATCCATGAAAAAATAAAACTATTTTCTCCCACCTTTATCAAAGGTTATCTGCAAGTCACCAGTTCAGGTCTCTCTTGCAGTCAGATTGTAGCATCATCAGCTTTTAAAAAGCTTTTCATTGTAGTGCCAAAATAAATGAAGGGTGTGTGTGTGTGAGTGTGTGTCCGTGCGTGCGCGCGCGCGCGTGCGCGCATGCATGTAAGCGTGTCTTTCAAATATCTTCATAAGTTTTCTCAGATGTCTTTGTGAAAGCTATTGTTTTTACAACCTGCAAAATATTGATGCATAAATGTTATTTGTCTAAGGGTGCAATCCTAACATGGAGTTAGGCTGGCACAAGTCCCTAGGCTTGTTGCAAATGCACTGTCAAGTCTTGGATTCAGAGAGGCTGGTACACGGACATGCCATCCTCCTTGACTCTGAGAGAAGTCCAAACATGCTTTTTGGTGCATTTGCAACACTCCTGGGCCGGCACAAGAGACTTGTGCTGGCCTAACTCCAGGTTAGGATTAATGCCTAAGGGCACAATCCTAACCTGGAATTAGGCTGGCACAGTTAGGCCAGCAAAGTTTGGCTGGCACAAGGGCCACAGTAAAGCGTGTTTAGACCACTCTTGGAGTCAGAGAAGCTAGCACACAGACGTGCTCCATCCTTCCTGACTGAGAGTAGTCCAAACATACTTTACAGTGGTCCTTGTGCCAGCCAAACTTTGCTGGCCTAATTGTGCCAGCCCAACTCCAGGTTCGAACTGCACTTTTAATGTTCTAAACAGAACAGTTGCATTATGTTAAATGGCGCTTACTCCAGGAATGTGAAAATAGGACTGCAGCGTCAGTAACAACACAGACTACTAGGAGAAATCCATTTGTTTCTATATATTTGTGTTAAATTAAATAAACCACAATAAAACCAGGAATCTTAGAGGCCCTATGTGTCAGAAAGGGGTCACTGGTGGTGACAAAACCAAAATTTCTTCTGAAGACCTTTAATATATTTGTACATACAGCTAGAGATGTGGAATTTCGAGGGGAGGGGGAGACTGAGAGCCTTCTTTTTCTGCTCCATTGGTTCCTAACCTTTCATGAACACTTAATTCCTCACACAGAAAGGAATAGTCACGCTGTAGAGTCCTGTGGACCATGAAGGGTAATTGGATAACATCTTTTGAAAGATTTACAAGCCTGCCAAGGATTTTGCCAGCTTTAGAACTGAATGATTCAGTATGAAAAGATCTGAACAAATGTGACCTAAAAGTTAAAGGGAGACCTTTCTAGAGAAAGTCTAATTTAGAGCTTGCCATAAAACTGCACTGGGGGAGGGGGGGACAACACCGTAAGAAAACAGCCATAAACTACAACTTAATATTACATAAAAAGCACTGAATTCCCCCCTTGTGTTGACAAGATTTTTAATAGATGAATGTCCCTATAAAATGACCAACATGTGGAGTTGTAGTCTTATGGAGGTGGTCAGTGCAGGTGCCTGACTGTTGTGGGCCCAAGAGAAAAATCCTGTACTTGAGTCTTGTGTGGCCCTCTTGCCTACCCTCTGATGGCTCCTTGACATCATTACTGCCACTAGTTCAGAGGGTTCAGGAGCCAAGTAGACTCTCTGATGGGTGTGAGGCCTAGGCTAACCCTTAAGACTGAGGGTGATGCTTTGGTGTGCTGAAAGAAAAATACAGTTTCTGCTCTTCCCTGTCACATTCCCTGGTTATTCTACTCCTTAACTTTGTGTGAGTCAAAGAGAAGATAAAATACATGTTATAAGATAAAATAAAATACATGTTATACACGTTCACATTATTATGTGAAGTATGTATATTTTTATTAGGACTGTGGTGTGGATGGACAGTCCCAATCTAGATTTGGGGCTCCCATGGATGCTATTTAGACCTGCTGCCTAGCAATATGTTGTATCTAATCATAATATAGACAGTAGGCATTGTATCCAAGCATAGACAGGAGGTGGGGGATTAATAGTACAAACTTGGTCTCCCCCCACCAATGCAGTGATGACAAAATGGCTGCCGTTGCATCCTGCAAGGGTGGTGGTGGGGAATTTTTACGACTGCTGTAAGGCAATTGCAGTCAGTGGAATACATGTTCCATGGGTGGAAGGCTGGAATATGATTGGGCCATTAATGTGGGAATGCCCAAACATAAACAAACAAATAAATCCATGCACATATATATATATATATATATATATATATATATATATATTTAGAAAGAACATCAGCGAGAATGTTCTAACCCAGACTTTTCTCCAGCATACTAGTTTTGAATGTGCAGTGAGGTGTTCTATGTTTTGGGGTGGGGTTTTTTGTATTCTTTTTTTTACGGAAGGTGCATTCAAGCTTTCAGTTCCCATTTGCAGTCTGAAGTGATACCATCTAACAAAAAATATACCATGTGAACCTGCTTGAAGTCTATTTCGCCTTTCAGATGCCACAATGACTGGGAAGTAGCACCTAAGTTAGTGAGAACATGTCCCCGGGGTGTTTAAAATATCATTTTGATCTCATTGGGAGCAAAAAATGCATCCTTGCTCTTCCTCTTGTGAGGAACATTGACAGTTCAGCATCAAGTACCAAAGGAAATGAATGGGGAGGTTGACCTTCTGCTAGCCATGACACAGGCTCTGCCTTGCTTTTAGCGCTTTTTGAAGAAGAGGTATTATGCTAGCTGGTCATTGTGACATTTTGTATACTGTGTTTCACCATGCATTTCCTATTGGCTACCTTTACAGAAATGAGAAAGAGAAGAAGGGGTTACAAAATCCAAATCTTAAGAGACAGTTGCTATGATCCAGCAAGGCAGATGATGGCTTTTCCATGGCTGAGCCTACGGACAGGGCAAGAGTCCTCTGTGCTGACATGAGTTTATGATAGACTAATGTGCCTAAATGCAAGTAGATAAATAGGGACCACTTCGGTGGGAAGGTAACGGTGTTCTGTGTGCTACGGCGTATAGTCATGCCGGCCACATGACCACGGAAGCTTGTCCTCGGACAAAAACGCCGGCTCTACAGGCTTTGAAACAGAGATGAGCACCGCCCCCTACAGTCGGTCACGACTAGACCATTCAGTCGTGGGGAAACCTTTACCTTAATGTGCCTAAGGCGTTCTGCCATATAGCCATTGGGATATAAATTTTTGGTGAACTTTTTATTCGAATGAAAAGTAATTACAGCAGATACTCGCCGAGTGCAGAAGGGTCTACTTCGACCTGTGGTAGCAATTTCGCTGGTGCAAGTCTGCATGCACCCGCACCTTGGGATCAGGTCCTGGAAGGGGCCCCTTCCTCTGCTCACATAAGACCACCCTGTTCCTCCCGCCCTATCAACACCTTGTTCTGCCCTTCCCCACCCCTGTTCCACCTTTCCCCATCCCACCTCCCCTGATATCCTATCTGCCCCAGTAGGTCCACAGTGCTCCACCAGCGGGTGTGGTGTGCTCCTTCCCACTGGTGCTCTGCAATGCGCTACTCTGTGCATTGCCAGAGTTCTTTTACATGCATTCTGCAGTCAGCTAGCCCACATAAGACTGGGCCATAAGACACTACAGGCATTTGATTGCAGCAGCATACAAAGATTATGTAGCACAAGACCTCTCCAAAATTTGCATTTGTAAGGAATCAATGCAACTTATCATATTGGGAGCCTTTAATCTAAAAGCAGTCGTGAAGATAATAGGCCAGGAAACAGTTATTGTCACACTAAATCCAAGCAATTGTGCTCTCTAATTTCTGTTGTTTTTAAACATATTCATGTTGTACAGTATTTAGAAAGCCATGCAGTGACGGCTGTGCATGGTATGCTGTAAAAGGCAGGAGCTCTGCATTTTCAGCTTTTGACATTGTGTAAATTTAAAAGGAGAATGTATGCAAGCTAAATTAATATGCAAACTAGGACAACAAGCAGTTTACTGAATCGTAAGTAGTATATCCTTAGGGCAAAATGATGCAAATATTATTGTGTGAAGACAGCCTTACAAATTCATAGCCAAAAGGACAGCTAAACTCTTCTGCCAAGCTTTTAAAGTACTCTGAAGAGTTAGGTGGAGGTTATCAGGTGTAACTGGATCTGTCCCCTTCTCTACCCCAAAACCCCTTCTGTCCTACCTCTCCCCACCCATGACACCCCTCTGCTGCCAACTTACCAGCGGTGGCAGTTGTCCATAAATGTGTAATTGAGGCCTAGCGTTCACACCACTGTTCCAAGCCTTATGCTTCTGGGAATGCTAGTTCTGGCAGCACAAGACCTCAATAGGATTTGGGGCCTTAATATGCACCAGTGTGAATGTCTAACTGTCAGTTAAGAACTGTACTGAAAATGTTGACTATGCATAAGGGCTAAAAGAAGGGGAGGGGAGAGGAGAGAGATTGAGGATACGGTACCATCTCAGATGTAGAACTGTTGTATCATGTAGAACAGTGTTATTCAAATTATGGGTTGGGACCCACTTGGTGGGTCGCGACCAGTGGTGTTATTCAGGGGGTTCTCCCAGGTTCTATAGAACCGGTTGTTAAACGGCCGGGCCCTGCCCACTTGCTTACCTCAGCTGGCTTTGGGTTTTTTTTTTTACTCCAGCTATGACGTCATAGAACCGGTTGTTAATTTATTTGAATACCACCACTGGTCGCGACCCGATGTCAGGTGGGTTGCGGAAAGATGGGAGCAGCCATCTTGGGAACTGCAGACCTTGTAATATTCCTTTTGTGAGTTTTCACAGTTTGAATTTTCAAGTGAGGGTTGTTTTTAGTTCAATGCTTTTACATCATATTTTGTCCTAATCTTGCTTTCTGTCAGAGATGCTTCATGGTTGTACAGTTGCTGCAGTCCAAGAATGCCAATTTGCATTTCAGAAGTGTAATTTTATTATGTTACAATGACAGCACTTCCTGCTTGATGATGTCACTTTCTGCCATAACATCACTTCCAGGTTGATGACATCACTTCCGGCAGGTCCCAACACAAGTGCCATTCTAAAAAGTGGGTCCTGGTCTAAAATGTTTGAATACCACTGATGTAGAAACAACCACTTGGAAAAGATTTTGTTCTGTATGTTGTTTTCCCTATTTGCCCACCAACCTCCCAGTATTCTGTGAGTCCAGGAGCTGCTGTAACATTTACTGGGGGCTCAGGGCTCCTTTAACTAAAACTTTTATTAGTCCTTAAACACCTGACAGCTTTATGATGTCTCCAACATTACAGAATTCAATTACAGCATCTTTCTGCCTCCAAAGAACCTCTCCTTCCCAGTAAGCTACAATATCAGGGCTGAGGCAATTCTGAGGATCCTGTCATCATCATCCACAGGGGATAGAATAGGGTAGTGGTTCTCAAACCTTTTAGTGTTGCAACCAGTGGTGTCATCTACTCCCCAGTAGACGGTTCGCTGGGCGGGAGTAGGGAGTGATTGACAGTCCGTCGATTCACTTCCGGTTTCTTCGCGCGCCCCGCGCGGCTTTCCCTCGCCTCGGAGGGGGCGCCTGCTCGCCCAGGCACCCGGCGCGCCCCCCACCCATCCCCCAAGGCGAGCAGGCGCCCCCTCCGAGGCGAGGGAAAGCTGCGCGGGGCGC
>JAJKFI010000045.1:3643042-3653161 GCA_029204185.1 Lerista edwardsae
ACATACATACATACATACATACATACATACATACATACATACATACATACATACATACACGCACACCCACGCTCTTCTTTATATATATAGATTTATATACTACTTTTAGCAAAAGTGTTGGCATGTGGTTGGCATAGCAAAATAAATAAATAAATAGTTCCCTGACTCAAAAGTTCTCATAATCTAAAAATAAATAAATAAAAAAGATGCAAAAGAAATGTCAGCAGTAGTGTCGCGATAGCGGGGTGGAGCGGTAAGTACTGCGGGCACTGCAATGCAGTGTGTAAGCAGCCCCTCCCACTTGCCGTCGGAGCCAATCCAAGTGGTGACGTCCACTTCTCACATAGCCATGACCGTCTGGAAGGCTCTGACAGTGAGTGTGAAAGGCCGCTTATATGGTGCATTTCAGCACCTGCAGTACTTAACATGCTGCTCCCCTGGAGCTACTGAATATCAGAAAACAGGCAATTGGAGAAAAAATGTTATGCTGTAATGCAATGGTTCTCAAACTTTTTAGACTGGGACCCACTTTTTAGAATAGTACTCATATTGGGACCCACAGAAACTGATGTCATTAACCTGGAAGTGATATCATAGCCAGAAGTGCCATCATCAAGCAGAAAGTGCTGTCAATGTGATATACACAAATGACACTCCTAGAATTAAATGCAAACTGGCATTCTTGGACTGAATCAAATGCACAACCATGGAACATCTTTGACAGAAAGCAAAATATTATGTAAAAGCACTGAACTAAAAACAATTTTTTTTAAAAAAAAAAAAACACCTTCACTTGAAAATTCAAACTGTTAACATTCACAAAAGGAATATAGCAAGAGTAAGGTCTGCAGCAGTGGTGTCATGCCGCCAGGACGCCCCAGGACGCCCCAGGACGCCCATTCCGGTAGTTCTGGGGACGGGCTGCAACGGGGCACCACAGCGCGACGGACTCTGCGCGCTGTTTTGCCCTCCCGCCCGCCCCTGCGCTCGATTGGCTCTGATATGGAGCTCTTCTGGGCGCAGGGAGGCGTGGCCGGGCTCCGCACGGGGGCGGGGAGCCGCCAATCACCCGTGCGTCCCAACAGCATTCCAGATGCTGGCGCAGCATTCTGGTTGCTGGCGCCAGGGGATGCCACCACTGGTCTGCAGTTTCCAAGATGGCTGCTCTCAGCTTTCTGCGACCCACCTGAGATCGGGTCACGACTTGCCAAAATAAGAAAGCCCGCTTGGAAGACCCTATACTTGGATGTGCCCATACAGTACACACACTTTGCTCAGCTGAAGAATGTCCTGGACGTGTTCCCACAGAATAGTCATTTTGGAGGTCTCATTTGAAGCTGCACATACAACTCCCTAGTAAGCACAAATTTATACCTTGAATTGTGGCAGGATGAACTTGAAGTTGACGCAGTAGGAAGTCTTGAGTTTACAGTGAAAAGCATCATTTCTCTTCAGAGAGCTAGCATGACTGATCAGTCCAAGGCAGGGTCAATGAAGCTGAGGCAAGCAGCAGGGGGTTAAAGATGAACAAGACTAGTAGCACGGATGGTCATGGCAATGGCTCAGCAGGAGCAAGATTGAGACAGCAGGAATTCATTCATTCATTCACTCACCCAGCTATTATTTTGTCTTCTTATGACTCCAGATACCTCAAGACTGCTCCCTGAACCTTTCTCTGGCACATTATAATTATTCTTCTCTGTCATGCACAGAATCATGTATGCATCATGGAAAGATTCCAGACAACTCACCATCATATTAAAATGATGTGTACATGTCTACTCTGGAAAAACAACAACAGGAGTGGCCAGGTTTTTATTTTTTAGCCATTGTGCCACAGATCAGACTCAGAACAACAAACCGAGTCACACTACTGCACATGACCATGACAGTACCCAGCTTGTGGCTTGCTGAGGTTTTGCCTCTAGTTCAATGATAGCCCAATCCTAAATCCATGCTGGGATAGGGAGGCCATTCAACCTGCCCCATATCCAGCGCAGGGGGCAGAAGTCTTCTGTCAAACAACCATCATAGGATGTCCGTAACTGGGAATGGAGTGACACACAAACTGAGAGAGTACTTCAAATGGGTCCCAGTTTCCTTCATATCCCCCAATCCATCTTTGCCATTGGGGTCTCTCTCTCTCTCTCTCTCTCTCTCTCTCTCTCTCTCTCTCTCTCTCAGTTTGCTCAACAGTGATGCCCGCTACAGAAGGAAATGGGACAGAGGTGGATGGCACCATGTTTCTTACCCATATTTCCCAATATAAGATGTCATGTGAAATACTAAATGTCATGTGAAATACTATTGCCTATGCTCAGAGGACATCCACCAGTTCACATTACCCAATAGCATCAAGGCTGTTCTTATATATGCACTTACTTGAGAGTTCTTATATATGCACTTACTTTTTTTTTAAATTGTTTTTAAATTGTTTGTGTTTTTAATCTTGATTGTTATTGTTTAATACTGTTTTTAACTGTTTTTAATGTTAATTGTTATATTGTATTTTTAATATATATATTGTAATGCCGCCTTGGGTGCCTTCGGGCACAAAAGGCGGGGTAAAAATCTAATAATAAATAAATAAATAAATAAATAAATAAATAAATAAATCCCCTTGAGGCCCGTAGGATTTACGTCTGAGTAGACATGCCTAGGAATGCTCTGCAAGGCACGCTTTATTTTAGTTAAATAAAATTGCTTTAAAAAAACCTCTCTTTTTTTGCATTTTTTAATTCCGTCCAGATGATTAATTAAACAATCTATATTTTTTTCTCATGCAAACCAATTGTGCATTGATGTAGGAAGTGATTGTTTTCTATGCCGTTTTAGTACCCCATAAGCCTGCTAAGTATCACATGCGTCTCCTCTCCCAATATCCTTTTATGGGTTATCAGCAAGACATTTGTGAGAATGCAAAAAGAATTCTTTGTAAACATAGAAATCAAAGCTGAGAAACAGCTGCAATTTCCCTGTATCAGCTGCTATAGCGACAGCAATCATAACTTTAATAGCTAAACACCTGCCTCCTATTGTATTTGATAGAAATGGTTAATTTCATTTCCTTCCCAATGCCTTTGCCGGATTTCGACATGTTTTATTTCCTCTAATGCACATATGCATGGTCCATTGCCATAATCCTTTTATTTAATCTTGAGAATTCTAAAAATGGTTTCACAGCTAATTGTGTGGAGACTGAATGTTTCTCCCCGTTACAGTGTAATGAAAGGACTTGTTCTTACTGATCCGTGAGAAAATTAATGGGGTCCGTTTTGATTTACCAGGCTCTCTTCTTGCAGTGTTACTCAGATATCATTCTGTACCAATCTATGGCCTCAGCACGGCAGATGGCTGAAAAAGGAAGGTGGTGCAAGCTGCATAAGAATGAAGGCGACTGGAAGCCAAGCAGGCCAAGGCCCTCATACTGTTGGTAGTGGGAGAGAAATACTTTTGGCAGGTGCAAGTTAGCATGTCAAAGTGAGCAAAGCCACACCAGATAAAATTCCTTCTACACAACCATTACAGGTATTTAAGCCCAATCCCCCTTAACATCCCTTGGCCGTAATAAGATGCTTATCGTAATAGAGAGGTGTTTCTTATTCTGGGCCAAGTTTATTCCATTTTAAAATTAAATCTACTGTTTAATAACGGCAGCCACGAAACAAAATCAATGACGCTGGACTGCACATTCCAGATTCCCAAGCGGCCTGATTCTGTGCTGTACTACACAGTATCATATTGCATTTTATGCAGTAGGATGGCATGGAGCCATTTTGTTGGGGCAACGAGCCTTCAGCCACCGTCGCTGTAGCAACAGCAGCCCCAAAGAAACAGGGGAAAAACAGGGCCTGTGCCCCAAGGAAGCCCTGTGCTATGTGAGGTATAGTCTCTCTTATGTCAGGGAGAGAATGGGCCACTACCCACCTGTCCCTTGTACTGCTTCAGAACAATATGCAGAACAATGAAATGTAGGACAGAGCTGGATATCTCTGTTCCATTTGCTGAGGAGCGAAGAACACTTCAGTGGTTGTGCCTTAAGTTGAGAAGTTCTCCATCTGAAGAATGGTGGGAATATGGAGCTATGAATTCATAGGCCTGGAAGGGCAAAAAGGCCATTTACTTCAAGAGAGTACTCCTTGCTACAAGGGAGGCCCATCCACATCCTGTCATGGAAAGCAACCTACACAATCCCCACCAAGGTATGACACAAGCAGGTATACTATATACAGTTAAACAGTGGATCTCAAACTTGAAGCCCTAGAGCAGTGGTCTTCAATTTGGACACCACTGCACACCAGAAAATCCTTCCCTGGCATGAACAGAGCTTACCGTTCCACTGGCAACCTATTCTCTGTGCCTCCAATTACCCCCAACCTTCACACCAGCCAAATGCATCTGCCCAGAAATCTGAGTGTGAAGCCTGCTGGGGCAATGGAATCTGGAAGCGGCTGGTTGGCAGAGGAGAAGGAAGGGTGTAGCAGGGGGCGGCGAGAGCCATGGGCGCCATTACATGGAGGAACCCCCACGCTTTTAGGCCCACCCGCCTTCCCCTACCTCTGGATCGCTCCAAAATGGAGTGATCCCAGGCACAGGGGGGCGTGGCTGTGGGCGCAGTTACATCTCCCTGCCCCGGCCGCGCTCGGGGCTCTGTGCGTCTCTGCTGGCTGGTGCAAGGTTTGGGGGAGATTAGAGCACAGAGAAGAGGCTCCCTGGTGGAACTCTGAAGAGGCTCTATAACCTAGGGGAAGGATCGCACTGGGGGCTTGATACGGCCCACAGGCTGGGGTTTGGCACCTGCCGCCCTGCAGGCTGATGCCTGATTTGTAAATGCCAAGGAGTGTGGCTATAATGGTGATCCGACAGTAGTGCTCCCCACCACATGTAGCAGTTTATTTAACCCTTGATGCACATGTCTGCCTGTCAGTTTTGGACCCAACAGAAATGGGATCTCAACCTGCTGGTGGGTCCCAGATTCACAGTTTGAGAATTGCTTCAGTAGAACAAATAGCTCTGTTAGGTGAGACAAGCCGCATTGTGTGGTGCAGGATGCAATAGGAAGCCATTACAATTTTTGACCTTGAAGAATTTATTTTGGAGGGGAAAACAAGCTTGTTGGCTCCTTGAAACTGAGCAAATGTGGATTAGGAGGCGACTTCAATCTAAAGGCATCAGTGGGGCACCAGTTTGTTTCCCCCACCTTGTTGCTTGTGGTTGTTAGACTTAAAGGAACTTTAATTGCCTTGAGGCATGCCTGCCCAGTGGTGGCATCTAAATGATTTAAGAACAGGAACTCACTTTTGATTGGCACGTGTCAGGACCTGCCCACCGGACGTGATGTCATAAGCCGGAGGCTGGAGGAGCCCAGGTCTACCCGCGGCTGGTTCCTAGCGTTGATGTCAGCAACGAGTAGGCAGAGCCAGCCGGTTCTGTACAGCGCCTGGCGCCTACAGAACAGAAAGTGAAGAATTCCCCCCACCCCAATTGCAGCTCCAATAGCGATGGGGACAGTCTCCCAAAGAAGCCTCACACCCAGAGCTCCAGTGAAACGTTCTGGACTGGAGAGACAGCGGCGAAAGCCTTTCCTTGGTCTTTGTGGCTAGGCGAGGTGGAGTTATTCAAAATTGCCAGGGAAGTTGAAAATTGGCACGGGGGCAGCAGCCTCGAAGCCGAGGCTGGCTGAGCAGAAAGAGGCAGGAACCTGTGGAAGGGGCTGAGGGGCTGCCGCACCCTCGGGCGCTTCCCCACACCAAAACCCGCTTACACCTGGCATGTCAGGAGGGCCGCTTCAAAAAGTCCCAGCTCCCCTCCGTCCCCTCCAGGGACCCCCTTGATTCGCCACCACACCCCCAGGACACCCCTTCTCCCCAATGGGCTGCAGACTCACCAGAGCGGCTGCTGACTCCACGTGTGTGGCTGGAGGGAGCGAGGAAGGGGGCTGTGCAGGATGGGACTTCCCCACTGCAGCCCTTCCCCCTTTGCCCCTCTAGGAATCTGGAGTCGCTCCCTTTGACCCTCTGAGTGCCAGCCAACCAAGAAGAAAAGCTCTTTGCCGAGGAATCGGGAGGGGGGAGGAGGGGGGAAGCACCGCAGCATGAAGTGGGCAGAGTCAGTCCTAATTTTAACAAGTGGAACTGAGTTCCCCCGCATTCCCCCTACATGACATCACTGTGCCTGCCTCATTCAAGTAATGAATGGTGGTGCTCACAGACTGTCCTTCGATATGTATGCTGTGAGGTACCAGGTATAATAATATCTCTATCAGCCCCTCACAGCACAAAAACTTCAATACCTGTGCCTTGGGGTATTGGTGCCTAACCAGTATCTTTGCTCCTGCAGATTTTTATGTCATCAATAAAGCTGCAGTTCACTGAAATTCCAACACCTGGTATCTTGCCTCTTCATTCCTTGTCTATGCACAATTGAACAGTCAATTCAAGTATGTGATCTCTCACATTCCAAGTGAGATTTTTAATCAGGGGCACTCTTCTCTCTCAAATTATATTTTCTCCAACAGGTTTATATTCAGCTGCTTTCCAGTTATAGTGTCATGGTGTTCATTGGTAAACAAGAAGTTTGCTTTTACTGCCTTGTCATGGAGTTTCCATAAAGAGAGAGGTATTTGCAGAGTATTTATTGTGCCCTATCAGAGTTTTCCTTTACTCTTCACTTAATAAAGGAAGGGCAGGTGGTGCTTTGGGATGGGTCATATGCAGTGGTGGAATCTAAAACGGGAGGATCCGGAACGCTGGGCGGGACTAACCTGTGAGTGGAATGCTACTCCGGCCTAGCTCCGCCCACGCACCGCCATTTGCCCGGCTCTGTGGTGGCCGCGGCGCGGGGACGGGTGGGGGGCGTGCCGTGTGCCGTGGGCGAGCGGCGTTGGGACATGTCCTCGGAGGGCAGCCTGCGCGGCGGGCGGGAAGGCAGCGGACCCGAATGGACGGGCTGCCACTCAAGGTTAGTCCTGCCCAGCGTTCCGGATCCTCTTGTTTTAGATTCCACCACTGCTCATATGCTAATTTTCCTCACTGGCCAATGAGGCATGATGAAAAGGGGCAAATGGTGATATCTCCTCAAGAATTCTTATTCTCTCCCCCCCCCCCCACAGGAATTTCTGCCTTTTGTTCAAAGACATGCTAATCTCATTGGGATGTTAGGTTTCTTGAATCACTATTAGTTCTCATTTCAGGAATCTCTAAAATAAAAGCTTTCTTTAATTGGTCTTGCCCATGAAAGAGGAAACCTATGTCAGCTCAGGGCCCAATCCTATCCAACTTTCCAGCACCGAAGCAGCTACAATGCTGCCCTGAAGTAAGCAAACAAACGTGCCCTTACCTTGAGGAGGCCTCCATGACTTCCGCACTACCATAGAATGCAGCATATGACCAATGGTGGGATTCAAATAAATTAACAACCGGTTCTATGTCTTTCAGGGCGGCTTTCAGGGCGGCCGCTGCCTTTCTTCCCTCTCCCAACCTAAAATTAACAACCGGTTCTGCAGAATAGGTGAGAACTGGCTGAATCCCACCACTGCATACACCCCACTGGCAGGGCTACACCAGGGCTGGAAAATAGGATAGAATTAGGCCCTTAGTCTCTAGTTATCTGTCCTCAGACTAAAACATAGGTAATGTTCTGCCGCCTCACTGCTTGGGGAACTGGGACATGAGCACATAATATTATTTCATAATATTTCATCTATGTGGACAAAAAAATGAGCCCTAATCTATTTTCTACCTTGAGTCCCCGGCCTTGGGGCCCTTAGTATGGGTATTCTGAGTCAGCAACTCTTGAACTTCATTTTTAAAAAAAATAGTCCAGTAACGAGGATCAGGAAGTGGAGCCTTAGCAAAATCTGTCAGATCAAGGGTTGAGCGAGAGCCTACTCTGGAGGAGAAAGGTCAGAGCCAGGATGGTAAAGTAGTTCTGGACTTAGACTTGGAATATAAGAACAAAAGAAGAGCCCCGCTGGATCAGGCCAAAGGCCCATCTAGTCCAAGTTCCTGTATCTCACAGTGGCCCACCAGATGCCTCAGGGAGCACACAAGACAACAAGATACTTGCATCTTGTTGCCACTCCCCTGCATCTGGCATTCTGAGGTAGCCTACTTCTACAATGAGGTTGCACCACCCATCACGGCCTGTCGCCGGTGATGGACTTTTCCTCCAGAAATCTGTCCAATCCTTTTTTAAAGGCTCCTAGGCCGGACACTATCACTACCGCCTGTGGCAAGGAGTTCCACAGATTAATTAGATTAATTACACATTGGGAAAAAAGTATTTTCATTTATCTGTTATAACTCTCCCAACACTCAATCTTAGTAAATGTTCCCTAGTTCTGGTGTTGTGAGAGAGGGAAAAGAACATCCCTCAGTCCACTCTATCCATCCCATGAATAATTTTGTACATCTCAATCTCAATCTCAGGGGCCATTTTTTTTCTAGACTGAAGAGTCCCAAATGCTGCAGCCTTTTCTCATAAGGGTGGTTGCCCAGTCCAGTAATCATTTTAGTCACTGTCTTCTGTACCTTTTCCAGTTCCACTATGTCCTTTTCACTTTCACCTTTCACCTAGTTCCACTATGTCCTGGAAGATCCAGGTTCTAATCTAAGAAGCTTCCTTGGCAATCTTGGGCAATTTACTACCTCTTAGTCTCACCTACCTCACAGGGTTGTTATGAGGATAAAAGGAGGGAAAGAAGTATGGACACCACCCTGAGCTCCTTGGAGGAAGGGCAGTATAAGAATGTGAAAATAAAAATGCTAGCTTTTCAGATCTTAATGTTGGCTAACTGAAAGCCTGGATTTATGGGTCAAATTTAGCGGCTTTTTCATCAGGTTTATCAAGAAGCTAAAAGATTCCAACCTCCTGAAACCATCCCTGGGCAATTCTACATGTAGCATAGATGACAGCTAATTTAGTCTGCCTTTCGTCTGCAGCTACCTTAAGCTACGAGCAGACAGCAAATTATGTTGCATGCAACACCAGATAAGTGTTTCCCCCCCTCTGTTCCTGTTATAGTTGATTGTTTAATGTAATTAACTTCACATCTTTCATTTTGTTAGTCAAGTGGAATTTGGTTCTTAAGGCCAATACTTTTCTTGCCTTCTCTGATTAGACTATAAAGGAAACCATGGTACAGAGGATGAAATAAATGCAAATTGTTGTCAAGACACTTATTGATGTTCTATTTTCCTCTGACTTCCAATTTCACTTATGTTGTGTTCCTTTTTCTGCTACTGGCAGCATGTTCCCTCGGTTTGCTACTTTGTCTTCATTATCACAAGCTTTCCGTTCACTTACAAACTTTATTAGTTAAGCTAATAACCATGAATTGTAGTTCATTAATTGAAGCTTCAGTCTTGGTGGTTTTAATAAGACACACACACACTCCTTTAATCATCCTTAAAAATGGTTAATTCTTTCCAGTGGTGTATTGGTTTCTCTTTTGCTATTGCTCCCTTAGTATGATGTTAATGGCACAAAATTTCTGTTAGTCAAGTTTTCGTCACAGCTAAAAAGCAGAGTGTGCTGTGTAAACTCTTAATGCAGGATACAATTATAACAGGGTAGTTCTTGTGAAAGTTGCCTTGTGTTTTTCTTGTCTCTTGCTTTTCTCTGCATGCAGTTTGTTGATCATCCTTTTCACACCAGTAACAGCTGCTATCTTCATGCAGCCTAGAGTGGAATAGTCTCTCAAATCAGTGTGATTATTTTTGAGCAAACAGTTTAAGAACTTCTGCAGATGAGATTCTGCCTGTCTACGTGGACTCTGGATGAATTTAGCATCACTTCAATCTGCATTTTATGTAATCAGAAACGACAACAAAACGAGGCCATATGCTGGTACCTATTTGATTCTCTGCATCATCACCATCCTTATCTTCAATGTACATGGTACTTTACAGAATGTCAGGAGCAGGTCTGTCTCCCCAAGGTACATGCAATCGAAAATCAACAATAAGAAAGACAACTGGGGAAGGGTAAAGAAAAGTGCAGTAACAAGGCATGAAAGTGGGCACATGCAGTTATCTATATATATAAAGAAGAGCCTGGGTGTGTGTGTGTGTGTATGTATGTATGTATGTATGTATGTATGTATGTATGTATGTATGT
>JAJKFI010000045.1:3653171-3721389 GCA_029204185.1 Lerista edwardsae
TGTATGTATGTATGTATGTATGTATGTATGTATGTATGTATGTATGTATGTATGTATGTCTCGCATAGGCTCCTCAACGCCTGGAGCGATCGGCATGAAACTCGGCACGCATACACCTTGCGGCCGGGCGACAAACACTGCGGGGGTTGGGCCCCCCTAGCACCCCCGGGGGTGGGGGTACGTGGGGGTCCCCACGTGAAAACGGTCAAAAACGGCCAATATTGGTGTCAAATCCACAGTTTCCGGCGTCGCCGAGATGAGCGGTGCCGCTCCCGACGCCGTCGGAGTCCGGGTTCAGCGCCCCCTCGATGTGGGGGGCAAGAAGGGGTGCGAAACACAACGTCCGCCATGCCCTACTGGAACGCCTGGACCGACTGGCCCCAAACTCGGCATGCAGCAGCCTAGCAGCCTGACCACAAGCACTGCGGGGTTTGGGGCCCCCTAGCACCCCCAGGGGCGGGGGTATGCAGGGGTCCCCACGTGAAGACGGTCAAAAACGGCCGAAATCGGCTTCAAATCCACAGTTTCCGGGGTCGCTGAGATGAGCGGCAATGCTCCCGACGCCGTCGGAGTCCGGGTTCAGCCCCCCCCTCAACATGGGGGCGAGAAGGGGTGCGAAACACAACGTCCGCCATGCCCTACTGGAACGCCTGGACCAACTGGCCCCAAACTCGGCATGTGGCAGCCTAGCGGCCTGGCCACAAGCACTGCGGGGTTTGGGGCCCCCTAGTGCCCCCAGGGGTGAGGGTACGCGGGGGTCCCCGCGTGAAGACGGTCAAAAACGGCCGAAATCGGCATCAAATCCACAGTTTCCAGGGTCGCCGAGATGAACGGCGACGCCCCCGACGCCATCGGAGTCTGGGTTCAGCCCCCCCTCGACGTGGGGGCGAGAAGGGGTGCGCGACAAGACATCCGCCATGCCCCGCTGTGACGCCTGGACTGATTGGCACCAAACTCGGCATGCGGAAGCCTAGTGGCCTGGCCACAAACACTGTGGGGGGCGGGGGCCCCTAGCGCCCCCGGGGTGGGGTACGCGGGGGTCCCCGCGTGAAGATGGCCGAAAACGGCCGAAATCGGCATCAAATCTGTAGTTTCCTGGGTCGCCGGGACGAGCGGCAACGCTCCCGATGCTGCTGAGGTCCGGGTTCAGCCCCCCCTCAGCGTGGGGGGCAAGAAGGGGTGCGAAACGAAATGTCCGCCAGGCCGTGCTGGAACGCCTGGAGCGATGCGCACGAAACCTGGCAGGCGCGTGCCTTGCGGCCTGGCGACAAACACTGCGGGGGTCAGGCCCCCCCCAGCGATCCCGGGGTGGGGGTACGCACAGGGCCCTGCATAAATCGATTGAAAACAGCCGTCATCAATGTTGAATCTGTAGTTTCCGGGGTCGCCGAGGTGAGTGGCGACGCTCCCGATGCCATGGGAGTCTGGGTTCAGCCCCCCTCAGCGTGGGGGGCAGGAGGGGTGCGAAACAAGATGCCCGCCATGCCCTGCTGCGATGCCTGGAGTGATTGGCGCCCGACTCGGCACGCGCGTGCCTTGAGGCCTGGCAACAAAATCTGCGGGGGTCAGGCCCCACTACCGCCCCTGGGGCGTGGGGTGCGCGGGGGCCCCTGCAAGAGAATGGTCAAAAACGGATGAAATCGGAGTCAGACCCGTCGTATCCGGGGTCGCCGAGGCCTGAGGCAGGGGGCCGAGGTAGGGGGCTTGAAGTGAAGACAGCTGAAAACGGGCGAAATTGGCATCGAGTCCATAGTTTGCAGGGTCGCCGAGGCGACCAGTGACGCGCCCGATGCGGTTGGAGTCTGGGTTCGGGCCCCCCTCGGCACGGGGGGCCAGAAGGGGTGCGAAACAAAACTTCCCCCATGCCGTGCTGGAACGCCTGGAGCGATGTGCACCAAACCTGGCATGCACGTGCCTTGCGGCCTGGCGACAAACACTGCGGGGGCCAGACTCCCCTGGCGCCCCTGGGGGTGGGGGTACAGGGGGGTTCCTGCGTGAAAACAGTTGAAAATGGCCAAGATCGGCATCAAATCTGTAGTTTCTGAGGTCGCCGGGGCGAGCGTCGATGGTCCCGATGCCGTGGGAGTTCGGATTTGGCGCCCCTAAATGTGGGGGGTGGGAAGGGGTGCGAAACAAAGCATCCGCCATGCCCCGCTGTGACGCCTGGAGCGATTGGAGCCAAACTCAGCACGCACGTGCCTTGCGGCCTGGTGACAAACACTGCGGGGGTCAGGCCCCCCTAGCACCCCCAGGGGTGGGAGTGCGTGGGGGCCCCCGTATGAGAATGGTCGAAAATGGACAAAATCAGCATTGGATCCGTAGTTTACAGTGTCGCCGAGGTGAGTGGCGACGCTCCCGATGCCGTGGGAGTTTGGATTTTCCCCCCCCCTCGATGTGGCAGGTGGGAAGGGGTGCGAAACAAGACATCCGCCATGCCCAGCTGTGATGCCTGGAGCAATTGGTCCCGGACTCGGCACGCATGTGCCTTGTGGCCTGGTGACAAACACTGTGGGGGTCAGTACCCCCATTGCCCCCAGGAGTGGGGGTGTGCAGGGGGCCCCACATGAAGTTTCTTGGGTCACCGAGACAAATGGTGATGCTCCTGACACGGTTGGAGTCCGGGTGGTGATGCTCCTGACACGGTTGGAGTCAGGGTTTGCCCCCCCCCCTCGGCGTAGGGGGTGAGAAGGGGTGCAAAACAAGATGTCCGCCATGCCCCACTGCGATGCCTGGAGCGATTGGAGGCAGACTCGGCATGTGCATGCCTTGCGGCCTGGTGACAAACACTGCGGGGGTCAGGCCCCCCTAGAGCCCCCGGGGTGCGAGTGCGTGGTGGCCCCCGTGTGAGAATGGTCGAAAACGGAGAAAATCAGCGTCAGATCCGTAGTTTCCAGGGTCGCCGAGGCGAGTGGCGATGCTCCCGACGCTGTGGGAGTTCGGGTTCAGCCCCCCCTCAACATGGGGGTGAGAAGGGGTGTGAAACAAGATGTCTGCCATGCCATGCTGGAACGCCTGGGGCGATTGGTGCCAGACTCGGCATGCACATGCCTTGCGGCCTGGCGACAAACACTGCGGGGGTCAGGGGCCCCCAGTGCACCCAGGGGTGGGGTACACAGGGGGCCCCATGTGAAAACGGTCAAAAACGGCCAACATCAGCATCGGAACCGTAGTTTCCGGGGCCACTGAGGTGAGCGGCGATGCTCCTGACGCAGTTGAAGTCCAGGTTCGGCCCCCATCAGCATGGGGGGTGAGAAGGGGTGCAAAACTCAAACTCTGGAAGATCATTTTGTTTTTGGCCATCTTCACGCGGGGACCCCCGCGTACCCCACCCCGGGGGCGCTAGGGGCCCCCGCCCCCCACAGTGTTTGTGGCCAGGCCACTAGGCTTCCGCATGCTGAGTTTGGTGCCAATCAGTCCAGGCGTCACAGCGGGGCATGGCGGATGTCTTGTCGCGCACCCCTTCTCGCCCCCACGTCGAGGGGGGGCTGAACCCAGACTCCGATGGCGTCGGGGGCGTCGCCGTTCATCTCGGCGACCCTGGAAACTGTGGATTTGATGCCGATTTCGGCCGTTTTTGACCGTCTTCACGCGGGGACCCCCGCGTACCCTCACCCCCAGGGGCGCTAGGGGGCCCCAAACCCCGCAGTGCTTGTGGCCAGGCCGCTAGGCTGCCACATGCCGAGTTTGGGGCCAGTTGGTCCAGGCGTTCCAGTAGGGCATGGCGGACGTTGTGTTTCGCACCCCTTCTCGCCCCCATGTTGAGGGGGGGCTGAACCCGGACTCCGACGGCGTCGGGAGCATTGCCGCTCATCTCAGCGACCCCGGAAACTGTGGATTTGAAGCCGATTTCGGCCGTTTTTGACCGTCTTCACGTGGGGACCCCTGCGTACCCCCACCCCTGGGGGTGCTAGGGGGCCCCAAACCCCGCAGTGCTTGTGGCCAGGCTGCTAGGCTGCTGCATGCCGAGTTTGGGGCCAGTCGGTCCAGGCGTTCCAGTAGGGCATGGCGGACGTTGTGTTTCGCACCCCTTCTTGCCCCCCACATCGAGGGGGCGCTGAACCCGTACTCCGACGGCGTCGGGAGCGGCACCGCTCATCTCGGCGACGCCGGAAACTGTGGATTTGACACCAATATTGGCCGTTTTTGACCGTTTTCACGTGGGGACCCCCACGTACCCCCACCCCCGGGGGCGCTAGGGGGGCCCAACCCCCGCAGTGTTTGTCGCCTGGCCGCAAGGTGTATGCGTGCTGAGTTTCGTGCCGATCGCTCCAGGCGTTGAGGAGCCTATGCGAGACATACATACATACATACATACATACATACATACATACATACATACATACACACACACACACACCCAGGCTCTTCTTTATATATATAGAAGAAGAGTGTGGGTGTGTTTGTATGTATGTATGTATGTATGTATGTATGTATGTATGTATGTATGTTTCGCATAGGTTCCGCAATGCCTGGAACGATCGGCACGAAACTCGGCACGCATGCACCTTGTGGCCTGGTGACAAACACTGCGGGGGTCGGGCCCCGGGGGCGGGGGTATGCGGGGGTCCCCGTGTGAAAATGGTCAACAACGGCCAAAATCGGTGTCAAATCCACAGTTTCCGGGGTCGCCGAGATGAGTGGCGACGCTCCGGACACCGTTGGAGTACGGGTTCGGCCCCCCCTCGACGTGGGGGGCAAGAAGGGGTGCGAAACAAAACGTCCGCATGCCCCGCTGGAACGCCTGGACCGATTGGCACCAAACTCGGCATGCGGAAGCCTAGCGGCCTGGCCACAAACACTGTGGGGGTCGGGGTCCCCTAGCGCCCCCGGGGGCAAGGGTGCGCAGGGGGCCCCACATGAAGACGGCTGAGAATGGCCGAACCCGGCATTGAGTCCGTAGTTTCCGGGGTCGCCGGGGTGAGCGGCGACACTCTGGACACCGTTGGAGTCCGGGTTCAGCCCCCTCTTGGCGTGGGAGGTGAGAAGGAGTGCAAAACAAAATGTCAGCCATGCCCTGCTGGAACACCTGGACCAATTGGCATGAAACTTGGCATGCATACACCTTGTGGCCTGGCGACAAACACTGCAGGGGTCAGACCCCCCTAGCACCCCTGGGGGCAGGGGTACATGGGGGTCCCCACGTGAAGACGGCCGAAAATCGATGTTGAGTCAACCGAACTTGGCACGCATACACCTTGCGGCCTGGCGACAAACACTGCAGGGTTCGGACCCCCCTAGCGCCCCTGGGGGTGGGGGTATGTGGGGGTCCCCACGTGAATATGGTCAAAAATGGCCGAAATCGGCATCGAATCCACAGTTTCTGGGGTCGCCGGAGCGAGCGGCAATGCTCCCGACACTGTCGGAGTCCGGGTTCTCCCCCCTCGGTGTGGGAGGCGAGAAGGGGTGCAGAACAAAATGTCCGCAACGCAGTGTTGCTGTCAGTTACAAGAGCGGGTCTACGTCATCTCCTGTCTTCCTTTCAAGAATACTGTCTAACTAATGACTTAATAATCAACTCGGAGAAAACCAAAATCCTGGTTTTCTCCAAATCTTGGGCTCCGCTCACATGGAAGATTGGTAATCTATCATTCCAGCAAGTACAAACCTTCAAATACCTGGGGATCACTTTTCACTACCGCCATAGCTGGCTTCCACACCGAAAATCAGTTCTTTCATCAGCTTTAATACATCTAAATGCGATTGCCCGCTTCCATTTCACTAGCGGCAATCAATACATCCCTGCGGCCCTCCATATATTTCAAATCAAAAGCCTCTCCCAACTGCTATATGGTGTCCCCATCTGGATTGAGGCTGCGAACCAAGACCTTGATAAAGTGGCAGCCTCTTTCCTGAAAAGGATCCTTGGGGTCCCCAATTTAATCAGATTATCCACCCTGATCCTTGAATTAGGAATTCACCTTCCCTCCACCACTGCATGGTCCCTTACTTTTAAGTTCTGGCTTCGCCTGCATTTAAATACACACCCTGACTCTTTATTAAATGATCTATTAAAAGACCCTTACCTCTCTAGATGGTTCAAACTTCTTGAATCTAAGCTTTTATCCCTTGACCTATCCCCTGAATCCCTCACTGACACCAATCTTCATAAAGCCCATCAAATTATTAAATCCAAGTTTTGGGACCACGAATTCAATCATCTGTACTCCAATCTAAACCCTACATGTTCCCCCCTTTATTTTGGTCTTCCCCCCTCCCTTGACCGTCTCTCCAATTATTTCTGTAAATTAACCAACCCCAACAAGAGAAGAGCTTTCATGCTCGCAAGACTAAACATCTTCCCTTCAGCTGTTCATTCTGGCAGATTTGCCAACATCCCACGTGACAATAGATTCTGCCTATTCTGCTCGATAGAACCAGATACAATGGATCATATATTACTTCGCTGTCCGGCCCACCAACCTTTGCGAGACAAATTTCTTGAACCCCTGCTGTCCTCACTTCCTGCTCCCCTTGTCGACCCCCTTTTGACCCTCTTGAGCGATAATACGGTGACCATCTCTAATGTGGTAGCTGAATTCCTATATGCAGTTCTCAAATCCAAACCTCCCTCCCCTCTTACTACCCCTCCCCTTTCTGGATTTGTTCCTTTATGACATAGCTACTGCACTAACTTTTGTTGCTATTGTTATTTTATTTGTAATGCCAATAAAGGTTTATGTATGTAACAAAATGTCCGCCATGCCCTGCTGGAACGCCTGGAGTGACACACACCAACCTCAGCACGCGCGTGCCTTGCGGCCTGGTGACAAACACTGCGGGGGTCAGGCCCCCTAGCACCACCAGGGGTGGGGGTGCCCAGGGGTCCCCCATGAAAATGGTCGAAAACGGATGAAATCATCGTCGGTTCTGTAGTTTCTGGGGTTGCTGAGGTGAGCGGTGACGCTCCCAATGCTGTGGGAGTTTGGGTTCGCCCCCCCTCAATGCGGGGGGGCGGGAAGGGGTGCGAAACGAGATGTCCACCATGCCCCACTGCGATGCCTGGAGCGATTGGTGCCAGACTTGGCATGCGTATGCCTTGCGGCCTGGCCACAAACACTGCGGGGGTCGGGGCCCCCTAGCACCCCCAGGGGCAGGGATGCACAGGGGGCCCCACGTGAAGGTGGCCAAAAATTGCCAAAATTGGTGTTGGAACCATAGTTTCCAGGGTCACCGAGCTGAGCGGCAACGCTCCTGACGCGGTTGGAGTCCGGGTTCGGCCCCTGTCAGCATGGGGGGCGAGAAGGGGTGCAAAACTCATAAACTCTGGAAGATCATTTTGTTACCCGGGCAACGCCGGGTAACAAAAAGCTAGTATATATATTTGAGATTGGTTACAGCTGAGGAGAACCAAGAGATTAAGCCAAAGCCCTCATGGAAAAGGTGGTGGGATTACTGCTCATAAAAGTGACAATAGCCCCCAAGGCCAAAGACTTTGGCTGACAATGAAAGGGTCTAGATCAGGGGTGTCAAACATAAGGTCCAAGGGCCAGATGCAGCCCTCAGAAGATCTCTATTTGGCCCTTAGACTTGCCCAATGCTACCACTTGATAGCAAACCGGAAGTGTGTCGCGCTCTTTTTACAAATTTTTCCAAGGCTTGGGGAGCCCTGAAGAGGCATCTGCAGGACTCCCCAAACTCCCAGGATGACAGCACTTTGATTGGAAAGTAGATCAAATCCCCTGTTATCCCAGGCAGCAGGATGATCCTGGGGATCGCGCAGCTGCCTGCTCTCCTCCCCCGCGAGCACTTACAGTGCTTTTCAAACTCCAAAAGACTTTGCAAACCACTGCCTTAGTGGAGAATGATGGACTGTATCTACCTTATGAAACTTCTTGCAGGAATGCTAATTTTATTAAGAGCATGAGAGTATGGCAACAAATACAAATGTAATAAGAATAGGAGTGTCTTCCATTTCATTGGGCTCAATGCTGAAGACCTTTTTATTTCAACAAGCTTTTAATTGTTGACAGGCTGGCTGGCTGGCTGGTTTTTTAGACTCTTTATGTTTTAGGATCCACGGGGCTTGTTTTAAATTTTAATTATTTTAATGGTTTTTAATTATTGTTTTTAATTGTAAATTGTGATTTTATTGTATTTTATTGTTGTAAGCCGCCTTGGGTGCCCATGGGGCAGAAAGGCGGGATATAAATTAAATAGATAAATAGATAAATAGATAAATAGATAAATAATAATAATAATAATAATAATAATAATAATGATGATGATGATGATGATGATGATGATGATGATGATGATGATGATGCTAGTTCTTCTTTTGCAGTTCATGCAGGCTCAAATGAAGTGATTCTATGTAATGCCAGATATTCTTTTCCCCTTACTTCAAAATGAATACTTGAGAATGTGTTTATAATTGTGAGGATGTTTAATAATAGGATTTGATGTACAAGACAGTTGTTCTCAAACGTTCTAGCATTGGGACCCACCTAAAAAAAAAGTTACACTTTCCAGTCGCTCCAGCCTCTGTAGCTATACTGGTGATTGGGCAGCAGGGCTCCCTGCAAGTAGCAGGTTGTTTAGCCTTGGATGTACATAGCTTAATCTGTCTTGTCAGTTTCATGACCCCCCCCCCAAAAAAAAAAAATTGGGTCATGAGGCACTGGTGGGCCATGAATTCACAGTTTGGGATCCACTGATCTAAGGCTTTGGGGCTGAATCTTTGTATAAATAATAATGGTGATGTGCTGCTAGCGTGTCGCCGCGTTTGCCCTGCCCCAAGTGAGCGCGGGAGGCCGGAGCTGCGTTGATTGGCCAGTCGGCCAGTGAGGCGGGACGAGCGCTGCTCTGCCCGTGTGCACGCCTCTGCAAGCCAGTTTGGACCCAGCCAGTGAACCCCGCTTGCTCGCCCATTTACCAGTCTGAGATTTAGCTGGTCGCTTAGGGGCCGCGTAGGAATTTTTTTCCCCACCACCTGATTGGCCTTGGTGTGGGGTTTTTTTTTGCCTACCCCGGACTGGAGATGGTGTGTGTGTGTGTGGGGGGGGGTTAAGTAGTTGGTCACTTTTTAGGATTGCAGGATGAGTGCAGGGAGGGTAGGTAAGGTCATAATGGCGTCCACCTGAGGTGGCACAGGCGGGAACTCACTAGGCTGCCTGTTGCATAACAGGCTCGGTGGGCTGGCTGAGCTGGAGTACTTGCCTGGACGTGCAAAGGCTGCCCTAAGGCGAGGCCTGGGTGAGCCGGAGTAGTCACGCTGCCTCGCCCCCCTTTTGGGGGGGCGGCAATGATAGACCAGGTCGGTCTATGACCAACTGTGGTCTAGAGCCATGTGGCACATCCATCTGGTCATCCTGACCAAAAGGGGGAGGTAGATGACTAGAGCCATTTCCCCCAACCAGGACCCACACTCAATAGTTATTGTCCCCTGCTGCAAAATTGTTGTGTAAAAGTTAATAAAAGTGGCCCATTAACATGCAAAGCCTGGTGTCACGTGCTTATTTATGAGGTACGGGGTTATAACTGTTCAGCTGACTTCAGATTCGGATATCTCAATCCTAATCTGTGCTAACGCAGCGGGGCTGTATCCAGTACATCTTAGGAGCAGGCTGCCTTGGAGTAAGGGGATATTTGTTTTCCTTAGCAAGCTGGTATTCTCTTATGCTCAGCCTCCCCCACATGTTCCCATGGGACTTGCAATACTGACATCTTACAGGATAATTGTAAACATTACTGGGATAATGTAGGTGAAATGTTTTGAATACTCAAAAAGCATTATACAAATCCTGAGTGCCGTTATTATCTTACTGAGAAAGCACACAAGCCGATTAGCAATAATAAACACGGGTCCAAGAGGCCAAAATAAGTTATTTGGATTTAATGGTCTGCAGAGATATTAAAATGCAATTCCATGCACACAAGCACTGTACATCATGCACAGCTACCATGTGCTGTCTCTGTGGCAGCTCAGTCCAAAAGTGTGCTCCGTAGTCCCTTTGGTGTCATTGTCACATTACTCTGAAGTACATTAGCTGCCTGCAGGTTTCATCTCAGCAGTTCTTTGAATTCAGAACGGCGCAGAAGTGGTACTTCAGGCACTTCGCTGGTGATACAAGACTGCAGAAGGCATAATTATGCTTCAGGCATACAGATAGGAAAACTAGAACTACTTGCGCTATATGCATGCACTATAAATTAAGCTTCCATCATTATAAGAGAGTCCCTGTCTACTGTCCTGCCAGTCTCCATTACTGCACATGGACTCCTGTGTGGCAAGAAAGAGTGGAGGGCACTGCAGAGCGTGAAATATGTTTCACATAGAAAAGAAGTGAGATCATTGGATTGTTCTTGAAGACCTGAAAACTAAAATGAAGGTTATACCTACAGGGAGTGCTGGTATTGCACATTGGCCACCATAATTCGGCATCCAGAGGCAATCCAGGATCCATGCTGCTGACTTGAGCTTGAAAACACTATCCTAACCTAGAGTTAGGCCAGCACAGTTAGACCAGCAAAGTATGGCTGGCACAAGGGACACAAGTATGTTTGGACCACTCTCGGAGTCAGAGAGGCCAGCATACAGAAGTGCACCATCCTCCCTGACTCCGAGACTGATCCAAACATACTTTACGGTGGCCCTTGTGCCAGCCAAACTTTGCTGGCCTAACTGTGCCGGCCTAACTCCAGGTTAGGATTGCAGCTTTACAAATAAAAGAAGAGCCCTGCCAAACTAAGCCAAAGGTATTTCTAGGAGAGCATCCTGTTTCTCACAATGGCTAGTCAGATGCCTCTGGGAAGTCTCCAAGCAGGAGATGAAGGCATTGCTGCCAGGCATAGTGCCTCTCCTTCATATTGCCTCTGAACCTGAAGGTAGGATGTAGCCATCAATATTAATTGTCATTGATAGGCTTGTCCTCCTTGAATTTGTAAAATATTTTCTTAAAGCTATCTAAGCTAGGGGTCATTCATCAATATTACTTATTAGTGATATAACAAATGAAAGTGTAGTCGGGTGCCAACGGGGAAAAAAATGCCCCAGAAGTGCTGTCACAACAGGAAGTGATGTCACATCTGGGCTTTTCAAAAAGGTTAAAAATGGCAGGAAACCTGCATCCTTCTCCCAGCAGCATGCCCCCCTCCTGCTGCCCCAAACCCCCAGTCACCTGCCAACAGTGGTGTAGCTAGGCCATTTGACACCCAGGGCCCATACATTTTTTTTTTAAACCCATATGACAGAATCATTCATTCATATTTTTTTCATATTTTTATATTGCCCTTCTTCCAAGGAGCTCAGGTTGGTCTTTATGGTTCCTCCTTTCTTTTGTCCACTTTAAAAGTTATCTAAGCCAGTGACTTTTACATGACAATTGTATTTTCCTTTTCTGGTTTTTTGACAATAATGTTTGATAGAATGAAGATATTATACTTCAGTTTGTTTTATTGCATTCTTCATGCAATAGTAGTAGGCTACTTCAGAGTACCGGGTGCAAGGGAGTGGCAACAAGATGCAAGCGTCTTGTGTCTCGTGCCTCCCTGGGGCACCTGGTGGGCCACTGTGAGATACAGGAAGCTGGGCTAGATGGGCCTTTGGCCTGATCCAGCAGGGCTCTTCTTATGTTCTTATGATCTTATGCCATTCCTCACTGAATGAAATAAAACATGATGGTATTATTCCTACAAATTACAATTTTAACAAACCACCATTTACGTGACAGTTGTATTTTCATTTTCTGGGGGTTTGGCTATAACTTTTGATACAGTAAAGATATTGCACTCTCGTTTGTTTCATTACCTTTCCAATGACATATAATATTATAATACATTACAGGTTCTCACAATTTTGGCCACTAGTGTCAAGCTTAGCTTCTTGCCCCCCTAAAGCATGTTGCTCGGTACAATTGCTACCCGCTGTACCACTGTAGCTATGCCCCTGCTTATTAGTTGGTAATGTGACAATTGCAGAATTAAACCATCCTCACTTCCAGGGTCCATCTGTCTGATTTCAGTTTCAGCTTGTTTCAGTTACCCATATAACAACTACTCACCCATGTAACAACTACTCAAGGGAGAGGCAAATGAAGCAGAGATGGGGACATTCTGTCACTTAGAGTGGTCTTGTAATGTGGCCCAAAAATATTGGACAGGATGTAAAATAATTACCTTTGCAATTACAGAATATTAATATTTGAATTATGTTTACTCATACTTTCAGTGCGAAAAGGACATGTCATATATAATAGCTTTATGAGAAATATATATATATATATATATATATATATATATATATATATATATATATATGTCATGAGATACACACACACACACACACACACACACACACACACACATATTTCATATATGAAATGTCATATATGATAGTTATAACAAGGATATTGTATTCTGAGAATTGGAAAGTGATAGCTATACTATCTGGAGGAATGGGACAGTAGATAATATGATACATCTACAATGTCTTATTAATGGCTTATATTCATGCTAGAGAAAGGAGGCAATATTGCAAATCCATCTTTGACTTTCATATTGGAATAAAAAGAATGGCATATAGGTATTGCTGCAAATAGTATGTGTGGAATGTTGTAATCACATAGTTTCAAAGGGCAAACAGCACAATCCTAACTAAACTGTCTACACTGTGATTTAGCTGCATCGAAATAGCCACTGCTGTATCTATATGGGAACTGAGGCTGCCAGAGGTCTTCCTGAGGTAGGGGAACATTTGTAGCACCAAGTAGTACCCCTACTTGGACCTGTACTGCAAAATTGCTGGAGAAGGCATGAGCAGCTTTGTGTCTGTGAATCAGTCCTAGGAAGGGGGTCAGGATATAGCAAGAGCCTCTGCTATCATCCCTGCCTCCTCCCGGTCCGGTCCGGTCCGGTCCGCCCACACCACCCAATTAACGCCCTCCCATGCCCTGTTCCACCTCCATGTTGCTCAGCATGGAACTTCCTCAGTGTCTGGTGCCTCTTCCACTGGCATAAGAGACCAGCGTACGTCCACACCGGCTTTCACCCGAGCACCTGTTACCGCTTGGCCATTGTGAAGTGCTTTCTGGCAGTTTTGCAACAGCTATCCCCATGGTAGCGCATGCTAGGCTGGCGAGGCGGCTGAGGAGGATTAGGCCCAAAGTGCTTTTAAAGTCAGTCAGTTCTTTATTACAGTCGAAGACCAGCACAAAATACAAATATATAATACAAGGAAACACAAAATGCGAAAGATTTCACTCTAGCAATGCAATAAGATCAACAAATTAAACAAACGTTTGTTACTCAATATTAGAATTAAATTAAAAATGCAGGAGTAAAACTAAAATCTAAAAACTATTACTCAACTCCATCATTACAATCTGTTCAAGCCTGTTAGTGCTTTTAAAGTAAAGCATTAGGGCCAGTGGTGTCATTCAAATGATTTAGGAACAGGAACTCACTATTGAGTTCAAATTCAAATGTTGGAAAAAAAAAAAAACCCGGAAGCAGCCACAGAGCCCGTTAGGATCCGGAACACCCGTTCTGGTCCATTCCCCCTGAATGACATCACTGCCTTCTCCCCAGGGGGCTGCAGACTCACCAGAGCGGCTGCTGACTCCACGTGTGTGGCTGGAGTGAGTGAGGAAGGGGGCTGTGCAGGATGGGACTTCCCCACTGCAGCCCTTCCCCCTTCGCCCCCCTAGGAATCCGGAGTCGCTCCTTTTAACCCTCTGAGTGTCGGCCAACCAAGAAGAAAAGCTCTTTGCAGAGGAATTGGGAGGGGGAAGGAGGGAGAGTGAAGTGGGCGGAGTCAGCCCTAATTTTAACTAGTGGAACTGAGTTCCCCTGTGTTCCCCTTGCATGACATCACTGATTAGGGCCCAATCCCATTCAACATTCAAGCACTGACGCAGCTGTGCCAACAATGCGTGTGCTGCATTCTGCAGTGAAGGGATAGTCATAGAGCCTTCCTCAAGGTAATATATTCCCTTATCTCCGGATTGCATTGTAGCCTCATTGGCGCTGGGAAGCTGGATAGGGTTTGGGCCCTTAGTGGGGTTGCATGTGGTCTGCGATGATTCAAATTTGTGCCTCTGCGGGCTCCTAAAGCTTGGGAAGCTCTGCTCTAAGAGGATGAAGAGAGAAACAGAGTTTAACAATGAATGTCTGGTGATCAAGCCATTTCCTGGGCCACTGCCAGATTGCCAACCTATCACTGATGAAGGGGAAGACAGAAGGAATTTGTGTCTTTTTCTCCCCCAGATATTCCATAGGTTTCTAGCAGTGTTTTTACTGTTCCCATTTGGGATCCCAGGTAGCTGCCAGGCAGGCATGTTCTAACTCATTCAACCTTTCCTCAGACTGAGCTAGTGCAATGGATCTGTGTCCCAAATACATATCAATGAATGCTTTTTGAAGTGCTGAAATGGCCTGAGGTCTACCTGCTTGGAGGAATCACTGGAGGTGAGGAAAGCACAGTTGGGAATCAAAGGCAAAGCCATATACGCCGCACTTGCAAGTCTTAAACTTTCTTTTTGGGGGTTACTTATTTATATTTGTGTCATTTTTAATTCATTCTGCTAAACCTAGTAATATCCCCTTTTACTATATGGTATATTAAAATGAAAATGCCGTTCATTTCTCCCTCCAAGAGCTTATCTTTTTTAAAACGGCTGAAAATCGGGGGATTCTTAAAGGGTGGAAAAAATGCAATCCAACTTTTCCTAGGGCAAAAACACTTTAATTTTTCATGGCAGAGCTTCATGCCAATATTCTGCTTATTTTACATGAATAAAGACTGCCATAAAAATGAACTGTAAGAGATCCTCACATCTCAATATTTCTCGTTCCTTTTTCTAAAGGCAGTGAAACCACCAAGCCCCTATTATATGGCCCAGTTTAATGATCTGTGTACTCTTTCCTTATTGTCGAAGCAAAGGTGTGGATCCAGGATTTGTTACAAAGAAGAGAGGGCATAATTTGGAAGGGAAATGATCTCATGCCCAGGCATGAACCAAAAAATTGTCAGCAATTATGTTAATAGCTATACAAAAAACATCAAGATATTTGAACTATAGGAAGCCTTTTCAAATCGGAGCCCTTTGGAACAAAAAAAAAATGTGTCTGAGAATGGGAAGAAATAACCTGGGGACAGAACGAACTGCTGCAATTTATAAGAAGCACTGAGTAAAATGCCAGCTCCATAAACAAATTTCAGCCCAATCCTGAGTTGCCCGGCTCCCGTAGGAGCAGCGGTAGCAAAATGGCTACTGTTGCATCCCATGGGATCCACGGCAGCCTTCGGGTTCTCAATGGGACTCTTTGAGTCTCTGCTGGCTATTTTGCTGGCGGAGAATTGAGCAGCCCTGTGTCGGGTTCCCTGGCCCGAGACAGGTGTTGGATCCAATGGGGGAAGCCACCATCGGGTCCCACCCCTGTGCTGGCCCAATCATCCCCCCTGCCCAGTTCCCCCCTCTCCACCTCCCCATGCCCTGAATCCCCTTACCAGTTGCTGGCACTGCTGAAGCGCCCGCAGCCCTTCTTCACATTGCTGAGGCCAGGCACATACTAACGCCGGCCCACGCCAGCGCTCCCTCCTCTTTGGGTATAGCTAACGTGTTTTATGGCACATTTGCAACACTTTCAGCCTGTGAGACACACATACTGCTGACGATAAGGCCCTTTGGATTGGGCACTTTGTAGCATATCCAGCGGGGGGGGGACACAATGTGGTATGTACAGCAGGTGCTATAATGTTTGTGTAAGCGACTCCTCCCACTCACTGCCAGAGGCATCCCAAGCAGCAACAGCCATGCAGTGGCGCTTGATGAACCAAACGGTGTCTTCCTTGCATGGCTGTTGCTGCCTTGAATGGCTCTGAGGGGCTGCTTACGCGGTGTGTTGCAGTGCCTGCAGTACTTACTGTGACACCCCCCTCTACTGCTCTACTCTACTGCTCTACTACTCTACTCTACCCCCTCTACTGCTCTATCACCCAGATTAGCTGCCAGTTTCACAGGTTGTAATCCAATCTACTCTGCCCTTACACTGTCCCTCAGCCACATGAACCCAAGGCATTTTCCAGCCAACTTCACTCAGCTTTCTGTCAGCCATGATAGGCCAATGAAACTTCCATGTTCAGAATAGAGAAGCTTCCAGAATTGTCCCCCCCCACCTCTGTCAAATTTCTTGTGAAAGTTGCAGCTGTGTTCTAAATTACCAGGACTTTTGACCTGAGCAAAAATGTTGGCATCTATGGTTCCTTCAGGTTCTTGCTCCTAGAAATAATGTTTTGAACTGGAAAAAAGCAGAAATCTTGATGAAACTGAAAAGCTACTTTAGCCAAAGGCATTCCAATTATTTGAAGCACACTGTGAACTCTGTTTTAGACTGATTGCAAATCAATGTATATACTTGAATAATACTAGTAGTATTAAGAATCATGCACCTCATGGTGCTCCTGCCTCTGCCATGGGGTGGACAGTCTCCTTTGACATGAGCCTGCTAAATTGCCGGTGTGAGCCTGAGCGCATCTAAGTTGGTAGATCTAGCCTGGCAAGGGGTAGGATATGGCTTGCCCTGCTGCTGCAGATCCTGGCCTCTCCTGGGCCCAATCCTGTTACACCCTCCCCTATCCCCTCCCCCATCCCTCTGCTGCCCGGTGCAGAGCTTACCTGCTCAGCGCACGTCAAGGCCTGCACTGGGACCAGTAGGATGGTGCAGGTCTTCCTGCCAGCACTATGAACCCCAATGCTGACACAATTGTATACAATTGTGCTGTAAGGGTCCTTGTAGGCATGAAAACAATTCCTAAATAGTTGTGATTTAAACCCCTGTGATTTAAGCCCTTTGGATTCCTTCTCCTTTTCCTTCTATACTAAGTGAGCCACAAAAAATGGTCAAAAATCTTTTAACACATTTGTTTGGCTGCACACATAGGCCTATTATTACGTGTTCCTGGGCAGGTGTGACAACAACCTGGTCAATCTGTCACTCCACCCTGATGATACTGGCCTATCTTAAAACTTGTACCATTTAATGAAAGGAGGTAAGGGAAGCACTTTGAGCAGTCAAAACACTATACAAATACAATTGTCTTGAATGCTGTGCTTTCTTCTGTGCTGTGTTTCAGGAAAATAACGCAAGCATCAATTTCACAGTTCAAACTCCTATCAGACGGAGTCAGGAGTATATAACCCAGGAAGCATTCAGGGCTTCTGATCGCTTAAACCAAATTTCAGTGGCATACATTTTTATTTTATTTCACTCATACTATATAATGTCACAATGCAGAAACGGCCCCATTATATTATCTGGTTGTCTGCCATTCTGCTTTGCACCACCTGCTGGCTGAAAAAGACCAGCAGCCACTGAGAGAAGGGGCAGAATGTTTCGTGGTTTATACTCAAACCAGCATAGGCCTTAATTTGTGAATTATTCGATAATTTGCTTTTCAGTCTTAGCTATCATTTCTCTTTTATACATTTCTAGAACTCACAGAGAGGCCTACCGTGATGCACCAGTTTGGTTTCGTTCAGTGGTTCTTTGCTAAGTTGCAGCCAGAATGGGACATCCAGGCAGCCCTATCTGGGCTGATGGCCCTGAGGAACAGACGAAATATACACTGCTGTATCCCACAGGGCAAGGAGGCAGTCGGAAATCCCCTCGGAGGAAACGGGTTCTCTTACCCTGTTTCAGATCCAGACAGCCCCTATGGGTCTACTCAGCTCTGAACCAGCGCAATATCTGGTTCAGTTCTGAGTACTCTGTGTAGGGCTTTCAGGCATGGGAGGGGGGGATAGGATGTGGCAGCAATATCTGGCTCCTTCTGGGCCTGAACCTCCCCTGTTCTGCCCTCCCCCCCCCTCTGCTGCCGGGTATTGCACTTAACCAGTGGTGTCATTCAAATGATTTAGGAACAGGAACTCACTTTTGATTGGCACTTGTCGGGAACCCGGAACCAGCCACGGAGCCCGTTAGGATCCGGAACGCCCGTTCTGGTCCGTTCCCCCTGAATGACATCACTGCACTTAACCCATGCAGCGGTTACTGTTTCTCTGCTGGCGCCAGCCTCAAGGCAACTACCTCTGGGCCATCACATGTGCTTCACGGCACTTTTGCTATGGCCGTTGCCTGGGTAGTGCGTGTGGGAGCAGTGCTGCCCAGGCCCAGGACTGGGCCCTGAGTCTCCACACACTGGTGTTATCCTGGTCCAAGGCTAATAGGTGCACATCGCCAACCGGAACACCAAGTCCTCCGCTGATTTCAAAACCAACCAACAGTATTTATATACCGCTTTTCAAGCGGAAGTTCACAAAGCAGTTTACAGGCAAATAATAATATAGTAAATAATAATAATAAAGATGAATTAATAAAGATGAATTAATAAGGTTGATGAATAATAAAGATGAATCCCTGTCCCAAAAGGGCTCACAATCTGAAACCATGCAGACCACCACCAGCAACAGCCACTAGAAAAGACACTGCGCTGGGGTGAAGAGGGACTCTTTCCTTCTTACTCTCCCCCTGCTAAATATAAGAGGAACATCACTTGAAAAATTGCCTCTTGCCCAGTTAGCAGTGGTAAAACAACAACAACAAAAAACAGGCATTATCATTTGTGATATGCCAGTTCCCATTTAAAGAATGACAGACTGAAGAATGAGAGACTAGTAAAGATTCTGATTAAAAAATATCAATCACTGTGATAGCTGGAGTTCTGAAAAGTGGTAGACTCCAAACTCCGCTCAGTTATGCTGACCAACAATTGCCCTGCTTCAAAGTGGACCTTTAAATAGCTGAAACACTCATACTATGCTTCAATGATCCTTTAAAAAGTCCCCTTCAGTTATTATGATGGTGAAAAGGTGGTGATAAGTCAAAGATGATATTGTTTATTGAAGTAGGTGCTCATTGTCAGCGATGGACTTAGCACAAACTTTTCGGACAGGTGTTAGCAATGGCTGGGGCACTAACAGCCCCCTAACAGCGTACAGTCTTCAACAAGACATGCATGTAGTGCTGTTTTAAGATGTTTTTTTTTTCCTGCTTATCATGGATAAAGATGGTTTGTGATGCTTTTGTTTGGATAAGAAACAATATTTTTCATTCTGGTTGAACGTTTTTGCTCCCTTCATGAACATTTTTTTAAAGTAATGTAATTATAGTCTATGCTTTGCTTTTTCTCACATAGCAAATATGAAAAGGTGGATTGTGCTTGTTACTGGAAGCAAAAAAATGTTTCAGTGACCAAAGCTCAGACAAAGGTCATAGAAGGAATTTGTCCATTCTTTGTGCTTGAGCAATGGCTACTTTTCTTGTTCAGAGATCAGTGCCAGTGCTAACTCTGATAATTTATTATCACGAAGTCTTTTTTATACCACGGCCTTCATTTTGTAAGGCCATGACACTCAATGGGGGTGATGCATTTCCCATGATATCTTCCGCAGCTCTTTCATTTATGGGTCAGATCAAACACACAAATCTGCCTTGGGCGAGGAGATGGGGGAGGAAATGTGAAAGCATCAGAAACTTTTGTTCAGGCTTTGGGTCTGATGCTTATTTATCTCTTCCTGATAGCTTGCTCTAAGGGAAAGGCCGCATCTCAATGGCAGAGCTCATGCTTTACAAAGTGTAAGGTAACAGGTTCAATTGCTTTCACCTCTGGCTTAAAGAATCGCAGGTAACAGACAGAGAAAGAGACAGTAAGATCCATTACCAGTCAGTGTGGACAATACTGGGTTGAATGGGACCAGTGGTATGACTCAGTTCACACAGCCTGTTGTGTCATATTCAGCAACGTGCACCTGTGCATAGTTTTACCATTGACATTCACACATAGATAGTGTGTGTGTGCCTTATCAGTATCCCAGGATCCGGCACTTATGGATGTGACTCACTGGGGATGCTTGGGAAAGCCACTTCTGTTTTGCTTGTCAAACTGGAAGTGGCTTTCAGAGGTCTCCAGGAGGCCTTCTGAGATCCTTACTTAGGGTGCAATCCTAACCTGGAGTTAGGCCAGCACAGTTTGGCTGGCACAAGCGTCAGTGTAAAGCACGTTCGGACCACTCTCGGAGTCAGGGAGGATGGTGCATGTCTGTGTGCTGGCCTCTCTGACTCCGAGAGTAGTATAAACATACTTTATGGTGTCCCTTGTGTCAGCCAAACTTGGCTGGCCTAACTGTGCTGGCCTAACTCCAGGTTAGGATTGCACTCCCAGTTGCACAAATGGATGTGCAATTTGATGCCACGTTGGGTGTTCTAAGGACAAAAATTCTGGATTAAATATATTTTTAAATAAAACAAGATAATTCTAGCTGCTGCTTTGCCATATAAATATGACTCTTGGAACATTTGAATATCACAAGTAACAGTTCTGTGTTGGGAGCTCTTAGGAACCTTGCAATGGCACATCTCCAAAGTTATTGAAGGGCTCTCAGTAGGGTACTTCCAACCTCACAATAACGTGGCCACATGCCCGCCATCAAGTCAGAAATGCAATTTCCTGCAAAATTAATTAGCACATCAGAGAGGTCTGAGATGTTTTCATGCCTGCTATTGCACGGCTGGCTGGTGTGGCTGCTGGAAGACGAGTGAAAGCAGACCTGCCTTAGCGCCACATCAAATTCTGTATGTAAAGCGATAGAGAGCATTAATTTCATGGACAAATTAATGTAGGGGACTTGAATGCTGTAGTTGTTAGAACTCTTCCACGGTGATGTGTTTGGTTATTTGCAACCTAATGCCATTCTTCAGAGGACAGGGGATGGATGGATGCAAGAACTCCAATAAAAAGAAACCTTGGGATAACTGCCTGTAGCTATACAGATCACTGCCTTCTGCATTTTTACAGGAGCAAACCTTTTGGGCACCATGCTGTCCGTGCTTTCGTGCCAAAAAACTGCACTCTTAATCCCCTGGAGGTTCTTGTCAATAGTCAGACTAGCTTGACTCACTCCAAAATGGGACTGAATATTTAACACACAGAACGCCGACAGCTCTGGCTGGAACACTTTGATTCATCTTGAGGATGTTTGGATGCTGCTCCTTTGATGCAGCCCACTCCCGAGCTTAGGAAGAGACATCATACAAACATGCTTTTGGCCACATGCTTTCCCTCCGACTATTATTTTACATAGTCCATCATTTCTAGCAGTGCCACCGTCTCCAGGGCTTTTTCTGCCTGCTGTACGTTGCACACACCAGGCAGCCCGACGTGTCTCCTTGCTTTGCTATGCAGGTTTGTGTTCTGTCCTTCACTCTGGAAGGGGAATGGCAATAATTAGAGAGGATTATAGGGAGGGGGGAAAAGAAAAGGGCTGTGATTGGCAAACTCCTATTGGCATAATCTATTCTAATATTGAACGTGGTGTCAGAAAACATTAGAATCAGAGGAGGACTTATTTTTTAGTGTCACTTCATTGTTGTCAGGTGAATTGAAACTGAAGATGAAAGTGTCCGTGTGTGCGATCAGTTTTGGCAGGTGTCTCACTGCCTTTTTGAAGACAAACCCAGCATGCATTTATTTCTGCCAAGCACCTTTACCAGGCTTTTCCACAGTCAAAGCTGACCTCCCATCAGCCAAGCGTCAAACGTCTTTGGGGCTGGTTTTGTGCCTCATGCTGGTGCCAATGAAACGGCAGGTGGTTGTCAGAATGGTATGTGGAACTAGGACAGTGTGGTCACCATCATTTTTAACATTGTTACTGACATAAAGAAGACATCGTGGCCAAAAGGTGGCTTATAGGTGACACAAGGGCTTTTGTCTGCACTTCTCAATCTCTCTGGGAGTTTGAGAACTGCTGTAAGTGCTTACAGGGGTGGGGGAATTGCAGTGATGCAATCACTACGATCACATCGCTGCTGAGCATTGATTGGGGTTGGGGGGACTTACCAGTGCCTGCCAAAGTCCCTGGGTTGGGGAGACCTGCGGGCCCCTCTGCAGGGCTCCCTCTGTGTTTAAAAAGTAACAAACAACTATTGTGACCCACTTCCTGGTTGCGATTGCAAAAACAGAAGTGGGTTGCGATAGTTGTTTTTTTTTTGAAATTTTTAGATGGGCTTTGCTGTAGGCCCCCCAGCTTTTGGGCTCCAGCATGTTTCAGTCTATGTTTCAGTCCACAAGTGATTATGCCTCATGACCACTTCTAGCCACTCACTGGTTCTAGAGTGACTGTTATAAACCAATCAACTAGTAGCAAGAAAAGTCTGTTGGGTCTAGGGTCTGCATGGCAATGACACAAATCCTTTTTCTCTTCTCCTCACAAAGGCTTTGCTTTGTTGATAACCCTGATGTCAATTTAGTTAATACAATTAGGGGTGCAATCCTAACCAATTTTCCAGCACAGGGGTAAGGGATTACAGCTCTGAGGTAAGGGAACAATTCCATTACCTTGAGGAGGCCTTTGTGACTGCCCCCCCCAACTGCAGGATGCAGTACTTGCCCTATTGGAACAGCTATGTCAGTGCTGGAAAGTTGGTTAGGATTGTACCTTAAAACAATTGTCAAAAATGTGTAATTTTTTTTATATAGTTACCTGTTCATAGCTGGGATCCCCATCTAATTGCAAGAAAGTCTTCCCAAAATCCAACAGATACCAGTGAATGTTCTGAGTATTGACAGCCACCCAAGAGGCAGTATTCACTACGTGTGAGAAGTAAGGGGGCACACAGCCATGCAAGGTAACGTTCACAAAAGCGTATTTGGAATGGTCATTGTTCATCAAGTTTGAAGCATTTTATATAAAATCAGCACAGGCTCTTCAAGTTGTTGTCTCCCCCCCCCAATTAAAGCATGAATGGACCCATTAGCAAAAATTAGGACCTTCTTGAACATTTCTTCCCTGGGGAAAAACCTTTTTGCCCTCTTCTAAAATGGGGTCAATGCTTATAGTAACCTCTTCGAAACAAGTAAAGAAAAAGGGACCTTGCATATTTCTCTCTAGAAGCTGACTTCCTCCATTTCCACACGCACATGCACGCACACACACACACACCCAAGTTTCCAAATAGGTAACAGTGCTTCTCCATAATTACAAGTAAACAGCACAGCTGAAATGCATTTTCTCCAGTAGATGGCACACTTAGATTGCATATTTCATAAGTGCTAAAAATATTGTTATTAATAAAGACTTAACCTATTTTCAAGCAACAAAATCTGCATTGCTCAGGTTTGAGTGGTCTTACACATTTCGAAATTATCTTCCTCCGTTTGAGGCAATCCTTGTCTAAGAAGTACTTTGCAGATTAATAACCATATAACACTAGTTAAGCAATAGGCACAATGGATGAATAGGCCCATGTGCAGAATTAACCTTGGATGTCAAATCTATTTATTGCTTATGTTTTCATCTTTCTGACATAAATGAGATCAAATGCTTTCAGGGCATGAACATTTTGTTGGCATACACGGAAGAAATAGCATGCTGATATTTGTATGGATAAGAAGTGGTTCCTGTGCTAGTATCACTTGACTGCTCTTAACAAATATTTTGTTAAAATGAGTGAAAGCATTACACAGTGGCATTCCCAGAGAGGGGGTAAAGCACTAGGTTTTCCCCTGGACACACTGTGTAAAGCAGTCCCTCCCCCTTGCTTTCAGAGCCATTCATGATGTGAGAGCAAAGTAGAGAAGAAGCCTCTGCTCTGCTCTTGCAGCCCTGAATGGCTTTGAAGGCGAGGGGGAGGAGCTGCTTTCCTGTGTAAGTTCAGCAGCTAAAAACTGTACAGGCACCCTGCAACCAGGGTATCCTTTGTCTCAAAACTCTATGATTCCCCAAACATGGCTATTTATTGCTTTGGCGTCTCTTCCTGTCTGGAATAGCTACCCTCCCCTCCCGGACTGGCATGTGCTTGGCAACTGGGTAGCCAAATCTGTCCACCTAGGTCAAGGGAGTGGGACCAAGTGACCAAGTGGGTTCTATTCCTTCAATCAGGTAATGATGACATCATCAAAGCAAAGTTACATATTTTCCAGCCCATAGGAAATGTGGATTATTCTCTGCCATTCACCCAAGTTACCAATATATTAGAAGCTCAGAGGAGCGCCCACATAGTCACCTGTAAGTGTGAATTACTAGGGTTTCCTTGATCAATAGAAGTGGTTTAAGATAGGAACCATCTTGCCTCATTGCCATCAGGATGTTTTTTGTTTCTTTGTTTGCCAGGTGACTCCAGCCAGCATAAAAAGTTTCCCAAGTTTAATGCAACAACAGGTTGTGGGGAGGGTGTTATTGGTTGAGAGGTTTGAGAAGAATTCCAGCTTCATCTGCTGAGTGTTACTGGTCACTGCATCCATATGGTGAATGCATTTCTTTGTGCTTTCCAGCCAAGCGCAGGCATTTCTCATCAGCCTTTTTGTACTTTTACTACCCCACCTTTCCCCATACTGTTAATTCCTTTTCCCTTTGGACAACCCCCCTCCCCCCACCTAGTTTGACTTTTGGTCTGCCTGTTTCATATTTAGTAGATTGTTACTGCAGATGCTACTAATGGATTTGATTTTTAGTAAGAATCCTTTGGGTTCAGTACTCTCTTGGGAGGAGTTCTTTCCTCTGATGACACCCCCTACCTGGTGTCTGGGAGAGTGGCAGCAGGTTCAAATTAAGCAAGTTTTCCCCCCCCCTGTTCAGCTGCCGGTCTAGTAAAGGGCAAGCAAGGATCAGGAAGGGGTACATGCACACTCAGTACTACGCACTACTGTCTTTGATCAGCTGGCCTTCTCTCTGGAATCCTAAAATGCTTTGATTTGCGTTGCATCTTTTGGAAATGTAGACCCATAAGGGCACTGCGCCAAGTCTCTTCCACAGTGATGCCCACACTATGGAGAGCCTGAAGCAAGTTTATCTTCAACTTTGATGGTCTTGAGCCAACACTTGGCTTTATCTGAAAGCATCTTCTGGCTGATTGATTTGATGTGTTTACTGCTTTCATCTCCTTGGAATCTTACCTCTCTCTCTCTCTCTCTCTCTCTCTCTCTCTCTCTCTCTCTCTCTGTGTGTGTGTGTGTGTGTGTGTGTGTGTGTGTGTTGTCCATTTTGCATTTTGGCAGAGAACACACTTTATAAATATTTGAAATTATAATATTCTGGGGCAGTAGTGTATCTGGAAACTGGAGTTCCCAATGTCAATTGCTGTGGGGTCTCACAGACACTTGACTCATGCAGTTTTTCTTTTAAGCCAGAAGTCTCTGAGCATTGAAGATCATGATGAACACAGTTAAACATACAAAAGTGTTGGGCTGTTAAATGAGAATGCTCACAATTTTGTACATGTGATGTTCCCAAACATAGAATAGCTTTAAGAAAAGTTCCCTAAATACATACAATGGCCATTTATCAAGATAGTTTCCTTGTGCTGCCCTATGATACATGATTCCTGAACTGGTAAAAAAAACAAAACTGAAATTGCTAGTTCCTCTTTCTAGTTTCACGCTCATTACGTTTGGGCTGCCCAAAATACTGAGAATTGGTTCACTGGATCTAGGACATTGTCAAGCTTTCACAAGATAACCCAGTAGCATCCCTTCAAACTTGTACAATAGATGGGAACAGTAGAACAATCATTTGCTGCTGGACCTTCTTTTCAGATGCCTTCAGGGGCTTTACTCTCCTTTGGGTGGGAACCAGTGATGTCATGTAGCCAGGACGCTCCGGAACGCCGTCCCGGTTGTTCCGTGTAGGGCTGGCTCCGCCCACTGCAGTCATTGCTGCTGTGCGCCCCTGCAATATGCGAATGGGACTGGCCATGCCTGCACCCTGCATGACCACAGCCGGAGGTTTCAGCCAGCCAGGCAGGCAGGCAGGCAGTGGACCGCGGGGGAAGCTAGGATGCGCAGAGGAACTGCCAATCAACCGTGCGTCCTGGTAGCTACTTCCTGCGTTCCGGTTGTTAGCGCAGGTAGATACCACCACTGGTGAGAACCATTATTCTGGGGCAGTTTGGACAACACTCCTGCACATGATTATGTGAAGCAGAACAGGATGCCTTGAGAAAAGGGGGGGGGACATGCGCTCACTTGCAATTGTTGGCAGAACAGCCAGTCAGATACATCATCTGAAGCAGCCTGAAGTCTTTAACTTGGCAAATCAGGATCTGTTTATTTTTTCATTGCTCCCTTTCCTTGGTGTGTTAATTGGCTTTCTTTTTTTGCCTCTCCACCTTTAAAACACAACCGCAGCACACTTGAATGTTCACCCCATACACTTCATTCCCAGACAAAGCACTCGCTTTTCAGAGAAGGCAAGTGCGTGCCATGGGAACAAATAAGTGTTTCTCTACACTGTTGCTTCAACATTTAATATACCTATTTGCTGGGGAATTGATGGATTCCAAGATATCAGAGCTTATCCTTCTTCCTGACCAGAATCTTGACAAAAAGTCATGAAACTTGAAAATGCATATCTGTGCCGTCCTTTTTATCTTCTCCATGGCTTCGGTACATAGTTGTGAGAACCACGTAGTGAATCAACATGAAGCAGACATTAAGGGACTGTTGATGCAGCTGAACATATGAACTGCCAAATGGGACTATTGGTCCATCTAGCCTTGTACCAGATACTCTCACTGTTAGCAGTTCTCCCAGCCTCAGGCAGGCTTCCAGTTTTGGCTTGGGCTTCCTTGGGCTTCCCATGGATTCAACCTGGGATCTTCTGCATGCAAATCTTATGCTCTACTATCAAGCCATGACCCTTCTGTATAATATAGTAAGTTAATATCTGCAGATGAGGACGTTCATACAGGAGAAACATTATCTGTTTTTATCACAATTTCCCTGTGATTTAAAACAAATCATTATTAATGTTATTGTACTTTCACCTCCTTCAAACCCCTTCAAAGAGCTCAGTGTGGCATAGATATTTCCCCATTTCATCCAATCTTATTAGGCTGACATAGAAGGCCTGGCCCACAGTGAAGCAGTGAGCTCCAGAGCTGAGTATGGATTCTGATGCCTCCAGGTTTCTGTCCACTATATCAGTGAACTCCAAACTTCAGCCTGCAGGCCGGATCTGGAGACGACTATTTTCCTCCACCTGGTGACCTGCACTTAACATACCACCAGGGAATGTTGGGAAAGCCATGATTACAGCCCCCCAGTGTCACTGCGGCCAGCCACTTCCTTAGTATGTTGCCCCAGCAGGCTGTGCACACTGCATTCTGGGCAGGTGCGGCTGGCCGCAGTGACACTTAGGGGGCTATAGTCACCCCTTTCCCAACACTCCCCAGTGGAATGAAAAGCGCCAGTTGAGCCAGGGAGTCTTAGGTGCTGCAGTGGTCTCCAGTTTGGAGACCACAGCACTATACCAAAGGCTGTAGGCTACTGCTTCAGATACTGGACACAGAGCCACTGAGAGGAATTTTATCAGGGCTTATGAAGTTTCTTTTGGGCCCCTTCTCTTCTCCATTTAAATGTAAATTTGGCTTCCAGGCTCCCCCTTTTTTTTGGCTCCTGGACCTCCCTTTTGACCCCGGGCCAAGGTATAATGTGCCCCTCCACCACCACCCCTCAGAGGCCCTGACTGAACGTATTTATAATTTGCCAGCGATTCATATGTTGACCTCTAATAGGTGAACTCTGTGCATTGGTGTTTCACAGCAGAAACATCTCAAAGATATCAGGTCACGCTGTTGGTCCAGGTAGCTCAGTCCCTAAAGGTCCTCTCTTTCTGGCCTTTTGCTGCTTGTGCTATGGCTGATCTTGATAATGTACGTAGTCAATGGAGCTGGGCACCTGGGAGTTAGACGTCATTCCCACAGATTGTGTGGGCTGATCTGTATTCCATTTATGCGCTGTAGTTTTACAGCCCCACTATTTTTCAGAGAATAGAATTCTGTCAAGCAAACAGCAACACATGTTACCTTGAAAATTCAGTCCCTTGTCTTGACCATTCCCTCATGCCCTTGCTAATCAGATTGTCATACTTGCTGTGCTAGCCAAGGGCACCGCGTTTCTGCAGAATTGTTATTGCTGAGAATCAAGGATACGCAGTGACATTTGTATGCGCAACATGTTCCACTTGTTTAGCTAGCAGCCAGATCATTTAACATGACAATTATCAATGTGAATGGAATGGATGAGGACTCTTCTCTTGCAGCTCAGAAATGGGGCAAGGGGAGATCAGTTAAAGCAATAATGATGCGCAAATCAGAAGCAGTTTTTCACATTTGGCAGTAATGGAAGAAGGAAAGAAGTGTCTTTATGGCTAGATCCTAGAAACTACTGCACTTGAAGTCAATATTTGGTATAAGAACCAGTGCACCGCTGCATGATAGCCATGCACTGGAGTCATGAGACTGGGCTGCCACTTGAATGCAAAAGCATACTCATCATTAGATGTGGTGCAGTAATACTGCATGACAAACTGTTATGCTTAGCTGAAGAGGCTAAAGGGAGTGCATGACAAGACCAGAGTACAATTACACCTAACTGCCTACTACAATATTTTCTAATACTTTTTAGTTCTGTATAGACGGGGATCTATGTGGGAACCAGCTTTCTTCTGGAAAGTTTCCCACCTCCTACCTATACCATGAAGCAGACTTTGGCTTATTTGGCTCAGAGCGCAATCCTAACCTGGAGTTAGGCCAGCAAAGTTTGGCCAGCACGAGGACCACCGTAAAATATGTTTGTACCTCTCTCAGAGAGGCCAGCATATAGATGTATGCCATCTTCCCTGACTCTGAGAGTGGACCAAACACTCTTTACGGTGTCCCTTGTGCCAGTCAAACTGTGCTGGCCAAACTGTGCTCGCCTAACTCCAAGTTAGGATTGCGCCCTCAGGGACATCATATAGAATGCAATCCTAACCGGGAATTAGGCTGGCACAGTTAGGCCAGCAAAGTTTGGCCGGCACAAGGGTTACTGTAAAGTATGTTGGGACCACTCTCGGTATCAGGGAGGACAGTGCACCTCTGTGTGCTGGCCTCTCTGACTCCAAGAGTGCTCCAAACATGCTTTAAGGTGTCCCTTGTGCCGGCACCTCTGCTGGCCTAACTCCAGGTTAGGATTGTGCTCATACTGACAGCCCAATCTTTAGCATTGGTGGAACGAGCATTTCGCCAATGGTAACTGCTGCAAAACCACCGGCTGTCAGGAGCAGGGCATTATGACAGCGGAAGAGCCTTTTGCTGTTGTAAAATGGCTGCCGACAGAGCATGCAGCACTCCGTTGGTGGCCATTTTGGGAGCGCTGCCATAACAAATGGCAGGGCTCCTTGGCTGTCACTGGACATCACTGCGCCCACCAGAGAAGGTAAGGAAACAGCAGGGATACTTATTTATTTATTTATTTATTTATATTTATATTTATTTATTATTGGATTTTTACCCCGCCTTATTGTGCCCGAAGGCACCCAAGGCGGCATTACAATATATATATAAAAACAATATAACAATTCACATTAAAAACAATTAAAAGCAGTATTAAACAATATAATCAAAAGATTAAGAACACAATTAAAAACAAATTTAAAAACAGTTTAAAACAACAAGCCCTGTGGATCATAATAACCAGCCAGCCTGTCAACAGTTAAAAGCTTTTTGGAATAAAAAGGTCTTCAGCCCCCGCCGAAACGTAAACAAGGAGGGAGCAGTTCTCAATTCTAAGGGGAGGGTGTTCCAGAGTTGGGGGGCCACCACCGAAAAGGCCCTCTTCCTGGCCGCCGCCCCTCTCACTTCTCCTGGTGGCGGCACAGTCAAAAGGGCCCCCCCAGATGATCTAAGAGTACGGGTTGGATTATATGGAAGAAGGCGGTCCCTCAAATACCCCGGACCCGAGCCGTAAAGGGCTTTAAAAGTCAAAACTAGCACTTTGAATTGGGCTCGGAACAGAACCAGCAGCCAGTGTAGTCGCCGAGGCAACGGCTCGACAGAGTCAAACCGACGTGCTCCAGCAACCACCCGAGCCGCCGCGTTCTGTACTAGTTGTAATTTCTGGACCGTCTTCAAAGGCAGCCCCACGTAGAGCGCATTGCAATAATCTAATCTAGATGTCACTAGGGCATGGGTCACAGTGGCCAGGTCCGCACAGCTCAGGTACGGCCGCAGCTGGTGGATCAGCCGAAGCTGAGCAAAGGCTCCCCTGGCCACAGCCGCCACCTGGGACTCCAGGTGTAGCTGTGAATCCAGAAGAACCCCCAAGCTGCAAACCCCCATAGGCAGTGAGGGGGCAAGGAGTGGGAGGGAGGCTGTTGGAAGGGGGTGGATCTGGCAGCAATGGTGCGCGCTGGATCCTATATCCCTTTTTTTTTGCAGTCTACTCCTTTCTTCTCCTTGGACTTGTACCAGCTACAGACCTGTAAGTGGAGAGGGAGGCTTATGGAGGAGTAAAGGAAAATAATTTCCCTTTCAACCCAAAGCCTCTTGACCCACCTACCCATCCTGCTGGATTCATCCTTTTGTGTGCAACAAGTGGAAGAAGGGAAAAGACAGGATTAGTCTCTCAGTTCCACAGTCAGTTGAAAGCAGAATTCAGAACAGTGATTCCACATGCTTCTTAGCATAGTGCTATATTCCCATAACCATACTGCCAAATCTGTCCCCAGGCAGGATCCTAATATACGCTTAAAAAGGTAAAGGTTTCCTCACGACCAAATGGTCTAGTCATGACTGACTGTAGGGGGTGGTGCTTGTCTCCGTTTCTAAGCCTGTAGAGCTGGCGTTTTGTCCGAGGACAAGCTTCCGTGGTCATGTGGCCAGCATGACTATACACCGTAGCGCACGGAACGCCGTTACCTTCCCACTGAAGTGGTCCCTATTTATCTACTTGCATTTTTAGGTGCTTTCGAACTGCTAGGTTGGCAGGAGCTGGGACAAGCAAAGGGAGCTTACTCTGTTGCATGGTCTTGAACTCTCAGTCTTCTGGTCAGAAAGCCCAGCAGCAGCGGTTTAACCCACAGTGCCACCATGTCCCTATGTCCCTAATATATGTTTACACAAAAGCAAATCCCATTCAATCAAGGTCCTGCTTCTCTCAACTCCTGTTCCTTGAACTAAGAATGCCCTCTTTTCTCTTTTATTTCAAAGTGCTCCTGGCCCATTACTGTGTTTTTTGCCTGAACTTACCTGTGGTTCCTATATTCCTGAAATCTTCCCTTTAAGCAGTGAGTCCCTGCTTCCTGCTAGCAATCCCTTTAAGTACTCATTTCATCTTTGCAGGCAGCAGAATTGGCTGTTCATTTCTTTTTGTTTCGTTCTTCCTATCGTGATGGCAAAATAGCCGAAACAAACAATGTTTGTTTGCAATTTGCAAACACAATTTGGATGTCTCTTCAAAGAGAACTGCTGGGTTTTGTGCCTTCCTGCACAGTTTGTGAAGAGCGTCCCTTCAATTTGTTCGTCTACTGCTTTGCACTGTCTGAACATCTGGCCTGCCGTTTTCTTTGCTTGTTCACCATGTCAGCTCCATGGGAGACAGACCTGTGGCCCCGTGCAGTCTGTCAAGTAAAGCTACACCACTGAACTCTCTTGTTTTGAGATGGTCTTTGAACTTTTATAATGGCTCAGGGTCTAATGATTCATTTCTCATCCATATGCATGGAACAACATTTTCCCAGGGAAATTGTCTTTGGCAAAAAGAAATTGAGAGGGAACTTGAGGGTAGTAGGTGGGGGGGGGGAAATGGAGGAGGAGGCAGAGATCAGGTTTGTTTTGTTGCATTCGTATGCTGGTCAGGTCCTTAGCTTGGTGTACAAGAATTGCTTCTACAACACCAAGATGGTGTTCACAACAAGAGGCAAGATGGGTGATGAACCAAATTTTAACTGAAAGAGGAGAAAAGGGTATTTCAAAACACAAGATAAGTTTGGTTTGCACGCATGCACACACACACACATACAAACACACACAAACCCCAGAGTTCATAAAATACAAAATCTGGCTTTGGTGATTTCCATGAGGTGTTGTCATTTTGACATTAAATCATTAAACACTACATTAATGTAATCTCTCTTTTTTGAGAAGTGATCTGTTTGTATTTGTGTTAATAGTAAAATGAAGAAAAATAAAGACCAGCTAGATGTGTTGTTGGAAAATAAGCAAGTACCTTTAGGATTGCACCCTAACAGGCACAGGCCCCTTGTGTTGCAAACAGATCATAAAGCATGCTAGTGCCCCTCTTTGAGTCAGGGAGGCAGGCGCATAGATGTGCACTGTCTTCCCTGCGCAGGTCCCAACAGCAGGTAAGGCTGGCCTGTGTAGGCCGGCAAAGGGGCTTGTGGACAGCAGAAGGAGGGTGGAGGGAAGGTGGAATGGGGCGGGGAGAGGTGGGCCTGTGGGTCAACTGGCCCGAGAGGGGGGTGGAACCAGCATCTGCATTTAGGCTGGATCCTAACCCCCAGTCAGCCCAACATGGGCCACTTGGATTTGTGATTTTGCTGGAGCAGATCCAAGTAGCCCCATAGGGGTTTGCAAGTGTCCCCTTATTCCGAGTTGCACCACAGCCACCTCCTAACTCAGGCTGGGTATGGTACAGGCCAGCCAGCCTGTCTAGTCCAACCCTGGTTAGGATTGGGCTGTTAATGGTCCACTGTGCAGGATAGGTATGCTGTTAAATGCTTCTGTATACTGATAGAAAAAAATCTACATCTTTTTTTTTTTTCCCCCTGGGAGACCATAAAAGGAGACTGGGCCAAGAATTCATGTATGCTGTTCCACTATGCTACACAAATGGCTCCTAACCCTGCAGGATACAGCAGTGGCTGTTTCAGCGCTGCTATACCATGGGGAGGCAGCCAGCATGGGATTGGGCTACCCATCGTATACAACTGTGGGTATTTCTTTAATTTCCTGGCCCACAATAAGAGCAAAACAGAATGATGTGACTTGGAAGCTGAAAGTTGGGTGACATACCTGGTGTAGAGGTTGCATGTTTATCGCTTATTGGGCAGGGGGAGAGGCAGGGGCAGGAGGTTTAGTCGAGAGGGTTAAAGCCTCCGTTTGCCTGAAGATAAGATCTGAAGGTCGCCAGTTTGACAACACCGGAAGTCTCCGTGAGCGGCAGACCTTGAGAAGTGCAACTGATAAGAGCTGTCTCCAGCTGCCTGTGAGAGAGGAGTTGTGCTGGGCCAGCTATTTCTTTGGTGGGAACCGAGAAGCCGTTTATCAGCCAGCAGGAAGGCAATCGTGTGGCCAGAAAGGAGGACTGGACCACAAAAGTTCCATCTGTATGTTGTTGTAGTTCTTGAAAGATAGAACTTCTTTGTAATTTGTAAAAAACCCTTGTGGGTTTAGAGAAATAAAGCCTGCCTATATAAACCGCCTTGAATTAAAGCCAGAGGAGCAATCTAATGGCCAAAGAAAGGTGGTATATAAATACTTGCAAAAATAAAATAAAATATATATTTCATGCACATAGGAAAACACATGACACTTTTTTCCTGAAAAGCTGGCTTTCAATTTATTGGGAGACGTTTTCCACAACAAGAAAAGGCAAGAAGAAAACCCACAACTTGCCACGTTTTGTAACTATGAACTGTATAAATTGGTCCCAGCTCTGGATACTTCAACTAGAGCTATTCTGCAGTGCGTCCCAATGGGGGGGGGCAGATTTATAAGTTTTGCAAGGAGCCTTACCTTGCCGTGGAAATAACTCCTTTCCTGCGTCGTTTTAGCCAATCCTCATGAGGAAAAGCAACGTCTTGGCATTGCTTACTGGCTACTGTGGCAAGGGAGAGGAGGGATTTATATGACAGGGTAAGGCTCCTTGCAAAACTCAGAGCTCTGCTCCCCCCCCCCCGTAGGGATGCCAATGAGTACAGTACTCAAAACCATGCCAGATCAGGTTTCATCAAAACCAAAAGAAGTCATTGAATATCAAAGGTGTTCTTACTATACATTACACAGAAGAAAAACATTAAAGGATCTCCTCTGATTTTTGCCTAATATAAGATTGGTTTTCCACTTCACAAAAAAAGTTGCTTGCTTGGTACAATGTTGCATCTCACATCCTCCCAAGTTTTTTTTAAATGTTCAAACTGAACAGACTGCATTACCAAAATAGATTACCTGTGATGCCTAGCTTTAATTGGTTTTTTTCTGTCTTAGAAGGCAGTGCATTTTCTTGTGGCTTGAGAAATGTGGACTATAATGTAAGAAGCAGCATTGTCAGATTACCTCACAGTGGTGACTGAATAAGACAATCCACTAACCAGAAAGAGGGCGCAATCCTAAACTGGAGTTAGGCCGGCACAGTAAGGCCAGCGCAAGTGCCACTGTAAAGTATGTTTGGACCACTCTCGGAGTCAGAGACACCAGCACAGACGTGGGCCATCCTCCTTGCCTCTGAGAGTGGTTCAAACGTGGCTTACAGGTAGCCCTGGTGCCAGTCAAATTTTGCTGCCCTAACTGTGCTGGCCTGAGTCCAGGTTAGGATTGCACCCTCAGTTGCAAGAAGACCTACAATCCTCTGATAGGGTTCTATTTCTTGCACACAGGGCTGGAGGTGAAACCGGCAGGCAGCAACAAAGCCAGATCTGGAAAGCCAATTCACCCCCAAACTGCTGCTAAACGAGTGAGTGGATGGACAGAATTTGCAACAAAGGGGGAAGGGGGGAGCTCCCTCGCCAAACCCAACTGTCCCTTCTACTCTTAGCCCTGGGTTGGCAGCATGCTGCTGGAGCTCCTGGTGGTGCCCCCCTTGTGCTCTTTTATGGAATCCTTAGCCACTGGTACTGAGGATTCAGAATATGCTCCTGCCCCGTGGACCATCTGATGACTGTGGGTCCTTAGTGCCCTACCTAGTAGGCTCCTGACTACACCCCACTCCACCCCAGGTTTTCTGTGATGCAGCAAGCATGCAGCTGTAACCTCTGGCAGTCTGAAACAGTGCTGGGAGGAGTAAGGTTTGGGGAATGGGGGAAGAGTTAGAGCACAATCCTAAACTGGAGTTAGGCGGGCATGAACTAAGCCCACAAAGTTTGGCCAGCACAAGGGCCACCATAAAGTGCGTTTGGACCACTCTCGGAGTCAGGGAGGATGGCTCACGTCTGTGTGCTGGCCTCTCTGACCTTGAGAGTGCTCCAAACATACTTTACGGTGGTCCCTGTGCTGGCCAAACTTTGCTGGCTTAGTTTATGCCGGCCTAAGTCAGTTTAGGATTGCACCCTTAAGCACCCTGCCTGCTTATCATTTGCCAATCGTTCCATTCTCACCCGCACTTTTCAGCTATTCATTGGTGTGGAAGGAATTTGTTTGTACCCCTCTACCTGGGCTTCCACTTTGAAGCTATGCTTACGCATACACACAGAACTAGACCAAACAGTTTGCAAATTGAAATTCATCTTTCCTATTCATTTTAAGGTATTTTAAAGCCCAGACGTTGAGCCGTACTTGGCTGCTTGCTACTATCCCCCCACACCGCTCCCGAAGACACAGTTAACCACTTTTATATTCTGTATTATACAAATGCACATACAGATTCAATAGACATATTTTGGCTTCATGCCCGTATATAGTAAAAGTTCTTTGCAGCTCTTCCAATGATAATACAGAGAACGCGAGTACTGTTCGTTGAGGAGACACTGGTTAAGACTTTCATTCCATACTGATAAGCTTACATCCTTTGCCCATTCTTGAGTCCTTGGAAGAGACCCCACGGGTTCTGTGGCTACTTTGAACAATGAGAACTGCAATTTTTAGGCCACCGCTCAATGTAAAACATAGCATAATTTAAAACCAATTACATGAAAATGATTACACGAACACTGAGTAAAACTTGATCGTACAAATTGTACCCAAGACTTTGGTTCCTCTCACAGTAGTGACCCAGTTTTCCAAATTCAGACCTGTTATGCTCTAACAAATGCATAGAAAACATTGTACATTTCCAAATTCTTTGCCCAATGCTATACCATAAACACCAATTTTCATAGGCTGCTGTGATGGTTCTGATACTCCGAATGGGGCTTCTGGAACAAACAGCATATCTTTCTCTCTGCTGAGAGTGAGCAGCACAAACCTTCACTCAAGGCTGAGACCATGAAAGGGCTAGGGGACATCTGAAATAAGAGATGAATATTTGAAAGGAATGTCTTCTTCTTTCCCGATCTTAACCCTGCAACTCATGGCTGGAGTAGAGATTTCAGCCAGATCAAGCAAGATTTTATCCAAGAATTAACAGAAATCAAACATTTGCCCCTGCTTTTGACTAAACAAGGTGCTGTCTATAAAACATATATATGGTATAATTAAAGCTATTAGTTGAGGAGAGATTGGAGAGAACTCATGCCTGCATTTTAATATGTATTTTGATATTTATTATATAAATTTGTATATGATATGAATGTATATTTTTTTCCAGTGCCAAACAATAAAAGCAAACACACAATCTCTCTCTTTCTCTCTCTCTCTCTCTCTCTCTCTCTCTCTCTCTCTCTCTCTCTGTCTGTCTGTCTGTCTGTCTCAGGTCTGCTGGATTTTAGTTTTTTGGAGTTGTATTGGAAAAGGCAGGAGATACCCCGAGGAGACAGGAAATGGTATCAGCAATGGCCCCTTGTCCCAGATTAGCCAGGGATTACAGGGTTAACCACCTGTAAAGTCTTTGCAAGCCTCAGGAGCACAGCTGTAGGCTGATGAGGCCCCTGGCAATGAAGGTGAAGATGGGTGTGGCTGATGGTAAAGACTGCCTAGCAACAGACACCAATTGGCTGGCCTCAGTATAAAGCTGGAGGCAGAAGCTGGAGAAAGGGACCTTGGTAGGTGCTGGAGGATGGCACCAGGTAAGTGCTGGATGGATTAAGAAAGGAAGGGTGATTATGACCTGGGTAGGTGATGGATGGATTGCTGGCTGGACTGCCTGCCTAAAGGACTGCTGGACAGACTGTGACTGAAGGATTGTTAAAGGACTGGAGTAGGTAAGGTTATTGTGGGGAATAATCATAGGAAATTGTTGTATGGCTGCCACGCCTCTGGAGCCACCAAGTGGAGGAGGCAGTTGTGGCTTGGGCAAGCTGACTGCCTATTGTTTGTTGGTGGGGTTTGTTGGTGCTAGAATTAGGGTAAATTGGAGCTAAGCCGGTGATGAGGGCAGTCTGGAGGAGGCTGGCCAGCCGGTGATCCCAAGCAAAGCTGCTGGAAGAGAGGAGGCCCAGTGGGTGAATGAACCCCCTCCCTCTTGCCTATCTCTGAGGCTGCTCTGGAGGGGAAACTAGTTAGCCTAGTGTGGGCATCAGGGCCCTTGGGGAGGCCCAGCAGGGAATTTGGCAGAACAGGGTTTTTTTTTGCTGTTTAAAAATGGCAGGTTCCCCTACTCACCTATTACAAAAAAATTTTCCCCTGAAAAACAGGTGGTATTGTGTCACAATTGAACTGTCACAAAATTGCATGTGTATGTTAACGTTACTTCGATCTCTTCTATAGGCTAAATATGAAACAAAAATGTGGGGCAGGAAGAAAAAAGATAGTGCTTTTAAATTTTAAAAAGCCCAGGTCTGCCCCTTTTATGAGGGTGTGGGAGGCCGCCTAGGCAGGATTAATTAGGTTAAACTATGTAAGCCGCATACACATTTGTAATGTTGCACTCAAGGCTACTGGGAGAACTCGACAACAGATGCTATTTTGATTCACTCTCTGAATTCCATCTCAGAGAAGGTTGTTCTCACAGTTAGGTAGGGTGAGACAGAATGCCTCAAAGTGGAGATTTTGGAGTGTGGCTGAAAGGCGAAAAAATTGCCATTTTAAGTTATGGGATATGCATTTTATATTTTTACCAGCAGTGAGGGTCGACGTGTTGTTTTTTCTTCAAGCACCAAATGGTTTGGGTAATCTCTGGTCTCAGTGCTTATCTGTATAAAGTTGTTATATGCAGAGAGTCAATGGCAATCTTTAATCTTTGCTTGGAGCATGGCCTCACTACTGGGCAGAAGGAATTTGCAGTGTGAAGGATATACTGAAGACCCAGCCACAAGAGAGATGGTTCTTGCCCAGACAACATCTGAGGATGATTAGGAAGCCTTTATTATAGTCCTTCCAGGTGATAGGGAGCCAGTGCTGGAGCTTAGAAGATCCATTGCTCTGGAATCAGCCTAAACCAGTGGTTCCCAAACTGTGGTAGCTCCATCCAAGCGTGCCTGTCGTGCCAATGCTACGTCATAGCATTGGTGTGACATCGGTAGAGCTGATCCTGTTGTGCCGCTGGCACAGGGGAGGGGCCATGTTAGATGGGCAGAGGGAGTGGGCAGAGGGAGAACGCTTTGGGCTGGGGGTGGGTGGATTGTGGGCGGGCCAGCAGGCATGCTGGCTCAGGACGGGGGCGGGCTTGGGATTCAGCTATAAGGCCGAATCCTAAGCCCATCCGGGTGGCCTTGCAGCCCCTATTCGGTCCACTGTTTAGCAGGTGCAACTCCAAAGAGCATATAGGGGAGGCTGGCGTCTCCCCATGTTAAGGGCACAAGCATGCCCTTGTTGCGGGGGGGGGGGCTCCAGACTCCCATATACTGCGCTGGATATGGTGCAAGGCCGTTGGCCTCACCATTCCAGTGCAGTATAGGATTGTGCTTTGAGTGTGGCTCCTCAATGAGTCACTGAAAGCAGCCAGGGGAGACGTGGAATCTTCATGAAAAACCCATTGCCCTGTACAATTTATAGGACTGAAACTCTAATGGGGAGCCATGTCCAGTGACCCAGTATGTCAAGGGAGCTGCCAGTTGAAACGTTTTGGGAACCAGCGGTGATACCAGCCCAGAAAGTGAATTTTTATCAAGTATAGAAGGTACAGAAGTGAGAGACCTATGGTTTTCTGTTGTGGATCGTAGTGGTATATGTTTCCTTCCCCCTTCTGGCCTACCTCTGTATCTTTTAAAAATATACATTTTTAAGAGCTTGGTTTATAAAACTGGTGCAGCACAGTCAAAATGACACAGCACACATAACTTCCCACTGAGGAGGAGGGGAACTCTGGAAAATGGAAATAAACATGAGACAGTAGGATGAAAGCAGGAAGAAGAAAGGAGCAATGGTGACACTGAAGGCTCCTGGAATGGAAAGACAAGCCATTTTTCTATTGACAGTATCAGAAATAGTTAAACGATCAGTGAAATCCACATGTGCCCATAGAAACTCCTATTAATGCTGTTTTGCAGTTGGTTGGATTTGTACAGCAATAAAATAAGTAATGCCAATTTACTCTTATGCCATTAGTCTAAAATTAATTAAGGTGTTGTCAGTATGACGGTGCTGACAGTATGAAAAAAAGGCAATGTAGGCTGGCAAAGTTATAAGTGCTAATAAAGTAGGCTATCAAGAGCAGATTATTTACCAAAATTATAGTCTGAAAATTATGTTCATGTTAATTTTCTAAGTACTCAGTTTTAATACCTAGCCAGGTGTGTACCAAATTACTAGAGAAAATATTAAGCAAGTCTACAAAAGCACATAAGGCATAAAAAAACACCAGTCTGGCTTTAGACAGTTGTCAGAATGTACCTGTATTTCTGCACTATTAACTTGACAAGTAATGAGCACCACTGATACTATTCAGTCCTCCACAAATTCGGTTTTCCACAAACCTTAGCACAGCAATTTCAAGGATGTTGTTACAAACTGGACTTGAAAAATGTTTACAGGATCATGTGTACAAAAATTGTCCATCACGGCTTTCCATATGTCATTCGTTACAGCTACTTTTTCAGAATCAACACCATGCTCCCCCTCCACCAAAAGGCCACAGTGGGTATGTCTGTCCACATTCTCATATATGACCAAATAGGAATGTTTATATACTGCATTGTAAGATGTTCAATAGAAGCATTAATGTATCCACTGTTTGCTGCATCTTACGGCCATAACAACACATTAAACACTGTAGTAGATTCCATACAGGAATCTGTAAATAGTGTGGGGAACACAATCAGAATAGCAGCTATGGTGGGAGCTAAAACCTACCCCTATATCATCAGTTCTCATATACCACCGTGACCATTGGATGTGAAGGTTGCATTGCACCCCAGAATGCCTTGTGGCTTCTGGGTCATGCCCCAGAATGCAAGGCTGCAAGACATTCTGGATTGCAATGTGGCCAACTGGGTCATGTGCCTGCAATATCTGGAAGCTGCAAAGCTTTTGGGTAATGCTGACCCTGTGGATCACCAAATCCACTTGTGGATATCAACCCACAGTTTAAGCACCGCCACCCAATATGGGCATTTTGCAGGGCCCCTTATTATATGCTAATAAAAACTTTTGAAAGTATGAAACTCACAAGTTTTTTTTTAATAATGTATAATTTGGCCCTATCCCAGAGCACAAGCCTATGCTTTACTCAGAAGTCCATTCCATTATCTTTAATGGGGCTCAGAGCGCAATCCTAACCTGGAGTTAGGCCAGCAAAGTTAGACCACCATGAAGCACATTTGGACCACTCTTGGAGTCAGGAAGGATGGCGCACATCTGTGTGCTGGCCTCTCTGACTTTGAGAGTGGCCCAAGCATACTTTACTGTGTTCCTTGTGCCAACCAAACTTTGCTGGCCTAACTCCATGGGCCTAGCTCCAGGTTAGGATTACACTCATAGTCTCAGGAAACTATGCATTGTAGTTTCACACAGGGAGCAGCCTTGCCAGAATCACCACTATGAATGGGATTTGATGCCATTAAGAAAAATTTTTGGTGCTCCCTGAAGAAAACAATTTCCTGAAATGCACTGGGCATGGAGACAGTGCTTCTGTAACACATCCCACACACCATTTGCACACCTGCGAGGAGTCTGTCTCCATTCTCTTCTGCTGTTTTTTTAGGGAAAGGAAGCAACAACATGGCTAATTAACAAAATGTGTTAATTAACAACATGGCATAAGCTAAGCCAGCAAAGTTTGACCAGCACAAGGGACACCAGAACAACATGGTTAATTAACAGAGAAGGTGCCTGTACAGTTAAACACCCATGTACCAGGAATGGCAGGAAGGACTGTTACATCTCAGGTTCTTAGAGCATGCTTCTGTTAATCAGTTTTATATTTCTAAGGGAGGAATGAAGCCGAATATAGCATTCCAGTAGACATGAACAGAAGATGGCACAAAAGCTGTAGGCACACATTTCTGCTCTTCATACCAGCAAAGTGAAGTCTGCCATGAAACCCAACCAGCTTGGGAGCACAATCCTAAATTGGAGTCAGGCTGGCATAAGCTAAGCCAGCAAAGTTTGGCCAGCACAAGGGCCACCATACAGTGTGTTTGGACTATTCTCGGAGTCAGGCAGGATCGCTCACGTCTCTGTGTTGGCCTCTCTGACTCCAAGAGTGGCCCAAACATACTTTATGGTGCCTTGTGCTGGCCAAACATTGCTGGCTTAGCTTATGCCGGCCTAACTCAGTTTAGGATTGCGCCCTGAAATATAGCATCCCCATTTCCTAGAAATTGTTCCCTTCTATTCCTGCATCATTCACACTTGGTTGGTTTGGAGAATATAACTGAGGAAGCCCACCTACCTACAACATATCATACCTGTAGTTAGGCTGGTGTTTGTCAAGTCATAATGTGCATTTGTGCCACTCCAGAGCTGCCTAGGCCAGTGTGAGGATATGCGCCAGCCTGCCTGCACTGGGACCTAGCACCAAGTAAGGCTGGCTGAGTTCAGCTGGCACGAGGGCTTGGGAGGGTGGGGGAAGATGGAATGGGGCAGTGGAGTCAGGGGAAGGTAGACCCATGGGCAGCCCGGCCTGGGGGGGGGCTGAAGCCAGAATCCAGCATTAGGCTGGATCCTAACCCCCGGCCCCAGCCCAGTTGGCCCTACACAGATCGATTGGATTTGTGCCAGATATTTTGATATTTAGGTGTGAATGGGGCTTTACACGGAGTAAGTGGAAAATATCCCCTTACCTCAAACTCTCAGGGAGAGTTTGAGAGCCTGTAAATGCTTGTGTTAGGGTGGAGAGGTTGCACCAGCACCCGCACAATTGTGCTGAGGGAGGCACACATTTTGCATGAATTACCAGGGGGGGGTCATGGTGGCCCCCCAGGGTGTGTGGGAAGCCCACAAGCCCCTCTGTGGGTTCCCCCCTCCCCACCTCCAAAATGCTTCTGGTTGTTTCATCAGAAACAACCTTCCGGGTTTCATCCCGGTTGAAACAAAAGAAAAGTTTTAGGAGAGTGACGACCTACTGCAACATGTTTGGGATAATCAAAAAGTTGTAGCCCATTTGTAATACAAGCACTTCGTCTCATGTCTTATTGGGGTAATGAGAGGGTGTTTTTTTTAAAGCATAATGCCTCTTTTCACTGGAAAGATTATGCCTGCAGCTGATGAATTGTCCCCCTGAATAATGTAACTGTGCTTAACTCTGACAAACCATGCGCAAGGAATATTCATTCCATATTTGTGCTGACAGATTCGAAGGACGGCCACCTTAACAGCCTGCCAGTCAAAACAGCAATCCGGTTATCTCGATGCGTGATTTATTTGTGGTGTGTACGTTCCAGTAACCATAAAGTCCATGGGATATCAAAAGGAGAGGCAATTTGGCTGGACAGCCACAAAGCAGCAGGATCGTTTAGAACTTCCCTGATGAGGGAGGCACAAGCAATGGAGCTGAACTGTAGACTCCTTCCGGCAAGTTCTTTACAGGTCTTAAAAGGAGGGGAACATGTTTTACCAGCATTGTGCTCCTGGAGACTCCTATAGCAAGCCACAGCAGCTGCTCAAGGTAATGAGTCTCAAAGACAGATCATTCTTAAAATGGGCCTTTCAGGCATTTGCTCTGCTTCTGCCTCCCTGCAGCAAGATAGTCAGTGGAAACAAAATCCTCATTTTATTAAAGGTCTCACTATTTATTATATGACGGGAGTCCACTGAGTTCCTTCTGGCTTGTACGCATCATGTAAAGTGCAGATGTTTTTTGGAGGAAGGCTTTTGGCTACTGAAGTGGCATGTATGCATGTACAATAGGCGCATGCAAGCGCATATCTTGCTCCTGCATAGTTAGAGCATGACCACATAAAAAAGGCACCACTATCTGCTAGAAGAGTACATCATGAGGAAGGCAGGGCTGGGTGACTCACAAGCTGGAATCAGGATTGCTGGGAGAAATAACAACCTCAGATATGCAGATGATACCACTCTAATGGCAGAAAGTGAGGAAGACCTAAGGAAACTTCTGATGAGGGTGAAAGAGGAAAGTGCAACAATTGGCTAAGATCATGGCTAAGATTGGCTAAGAATGGCTAATTGCTTTAGTTTGAAAAAAAACAAGACACTAAGATCATGGCAACCACTCCCATCACTTACTGGCAAATAGAAGGGGAAGAAATGGAAGCAGTGTCAGAGTTTTATCTTCCTGGGCTCCAAGATCACCGCAGATGGTGACTGCAGCCATGAAATTAAAAGACGTTTGCTTCTTGGGAGAAAAGCTATGGCGAACCTAGACAATAAAAAGCTGAGACATCACCCTGCCAACAAAGGTTCGCATAGTCAAAGCTATGGTTTTCCCAGTAGTCATGTATGGCTGTGAGAGCTGGACCATAAGGAAGGTGGAGCGCCGAAGAATAGATGCTTTTGAATTATGGTGTTGGAGAAGACTCTTGAGAGTCCCCTGGACTGCAAGGAGATCCAATCGGTCAATCCTCCAGGAAGTCAAGCCTGATTGCTCCCTGGAAGGACAAATCCTGAAGCTGAAACTCAAATACTTTGGCCACCTCATGAGAAGAGAGGACTCTTTAGAAAAGACCCTCATGCTGGGGAAGATTGTGTCGCGTCTCCCCAAGACTTATGCCCAGGTGGCATTGGAGAGGACCCCAAATCTGAAGGGCTCTCACGCCAACACCTGGCATGTTCAGCAGAGTTACAGCTCGGTTGCACAGAGGAAACTGCCTTCCCAAGATAACAGCAAGGCTTCTTCTGCTTCAGCAAAGGAATGCACAACACACAGTTTTAGCGTAGATAAGAAATGTATTCAGCGTTGTCAGTTTCCAGGCAAAAGGTCTCATTCCATACAGATCAGTCAGGCATTTGCACAGCATACAGGATAAGTCAGTTGGCAACTTACACAGCAGATCTTTTCTGTTGAACCGGACAGCATCCCCTCCTAATCGGTCTTACCCACAAGTTAGCACTGGGGATCTGTTTCCTCATATACCTGAGTTGAGGCTTGCCAACCAATCAGTGCAGTCCATTTGGTGGCCATTCACTATGTGCACTGAGACACGTACACCTCAACCCACAGCTGTAGCTCATCTCTAATTATGCTGCTCAGCCTCTGCACACAGGTGCATTCTGCTCCTTGGCTCGATGCCATGAGCCACTGTTCACAGAGAAAAGCCTGGTTCTTTTTCACTGGCCTAGACCACTTCTCTGTCTGTCATGACAGATTGAAGGCAAAAGGAGAAGGGGGTGGCAGAGGATGAGATGGCTAGACAATGTCACCAAAGCGATGAACATGAAATTGGGCGAACTCCTGAAGCTAGTGGAGGACAGGGAGGCCTGGCGTGCTGTGATTCATGAGGTCACGAAGAGTCGGACATGACATAGCGACCAAACAACAACAAATTTGCTAGAAAGAGATCTTCATAGGATTTTTATCTTTTGTACTTTGGTGCACGCAGGTCTTGTTTTCAGGATCAGAGCTACAGATACAGGGCATCAAGAAAGAATGCTTTCTTTCATTGGACAAGAGGTAATTGTAGGAAGGTCTCATTCCAGTGCATTTCAAGGTGGGCTTAGGGGAGAGAGAGCAGGTGGGTTTTTCAGAATAGTTAATTCTTGCAGCACTTTGGTTCTTTTTGGTCTTTCCCTTCTCTCTCCACAGACTGCTGAACAGAGCAATGCACCATTCCAATAGTAATGTTGGTCCTTAGAGAACAAGCATATGAGAGCCAGGGTGGTGCGGTGGTTTGGGAGTCAAACTTAGACCTGGAAGATTGAGGTTCAAATCCCTGCTCAGCCATGAAGTTTCCTGGGTGACCTTGGGCCAATCACTCTCTCTCAGCCTCACCTACCTCGCAGGGTTGTTGTGAGGACAAAAAGAAAGAACCATGTACTCCACCCTGAGCTCCTTGAAGGAAGGGTGATATAAAAATAATCAATCAATCAATCAATCAATCAATCAATCAATCAATCAATGGGCATCAGAAGCCTGCCAGCAAGCCTTGCCCCTCCCCAGGGCTCACGCACCCAAAAGCTTCATCCCTATTTACCACCCGTATGGTATTTGGGTGCATAGACAAATGCTGTCGTAAAGGAGATCCTCCCTGCAATTAGGGATGCTGGGGTGGCTGCCCCATGGCCATGCCTTCATCTCTGCACAGAAGGGGAATTATGAAAAAATCTTAGTCTATTTTCTTTCCATCAGCAGTCATGTGTTGTTGTTTTTTCCATAGAGACTGTTCTCCAACACGTCCATCTTAGCATGGAAGTGCTGAACTGCAGTAGAGGACACATTCCGGGAGTTCTTTTTGGAAGTCCTGCCATGCCTCGGCCCTTACGATGCCTTGCTGCTTCTGCCTGAGCGTAACGGTTGCATGAGCAAGTTGTTGCATTCTGGGCCAGTCAGCGGCCCCCGCTGCACAAATCCCAAACACTGAAATAGGAAATAGCAGGTAGGGCAAGCACACGTTGATTTGAAGACATGCTTTCCCTGCTCTGTGATTAATGTAGCCAATTCACAGGGATTCTCAACTGAAAAAAGCCATATGTTGATTTTATTGCCAGATGTGATGATTTTGGAGGATTATTTTTGAACAGAAAATTAAATTTAGTATGCCAATAGAACTACTCTAAGGATGGTCTTGGATGTAGGGCAGCATTTCCTCGTTTAATTGCATCACCCACTCAGAGCCCAATCCTATACTTACCTCCCGCTGGTGGTGCTCCTCCTCCTCTGGCACTGAGTAAAAGTGACTCTGACAGTGCACTGCATACTGTGCTTGTGGCCTCCCCCAGGTTGTCACTCCCTCCACTGCTCATTGGAGCAGGTAAGTCAGTGGGAGAGACAGGAGGAATGGGGAAGGGTGGAATGGAGCAGGGAGGGGAGGGGCATGGCACATCGGGTTTGGGAATGGGGTGAGTTTCGCAGCAGTGGAAGCCACTGAATCCTAAGCTCCTTCCTGAACCTGATGTTGCACCCTGGGTCCACATGGAACAGCATCAGCTAGGTCCAAGTAGCCCCCCTGGGCAGCAAAAGATTATTGCCAGGTAAGGCAACAATTGTTCCCTCACTCAGAGACCCCTCAACTGCCCCCGCCAGAGGACCCAGCGGTAGCCATTTTGATGCTGCTGCATCAGTGGGGGAGGGGAAAGACAGAATTGGTCTGTAAATCTAATAGCTAATGTAAAACTAATAGATCGAATCCAATGTAAATTGGTCTGCCCTCTGTCCCTCTGGTACAGTGTCATAGTCTGTTTCTCTCCCCTGGTCAATTGTTTTTCCCACCCTCCAATACGTCTTGATATGGAGAACTGGGTCTAGCTTTCATTCCGGTTCACGCTCGCTGTTCCCGTTAGTGTTTAATTTGTTGTTGTTGTTGTTTTCATGGGTTTTACTTATTATGGTTACATTGTATTTTGTTTTGTTCTCTTAAGCCACATTGGGCATTTGCTTCGGCATAGGAAAGGCAGGGGATAGGAAAGGCAGGGTATAAATTGTTCAAATAAATAAATAAATAAATAAATAAATAAATAAATAAATAAATAGTCATGAAGACTAACTCTGCATCTAGTTCAGCCTGCCCCATCGCAACGTAACATATCCCATACGTTATCCTGGGATATATGCAAGACAAGGGATTCTATGCATGACAAAGGGTCCTTTTCAACAGGGTCTCAGTCTGCTCATTTTGCAGAATATCACTGAACTTGAATTAAGGATAATGAGCATAAAATGTTCTTTTTAGACAAGCCTCAATTATTGACACAACCAGAAATCCTAATTATTTCTGTCTAATTGCTTCCAAAGCAAGCCACCAGGAGAACTCCCTTTGCACTAGAATGCTTGTTTAATTTTTGCTGGCTGGTTGACAAAGAGTTCATCTTTCTGGTATTTAAGACTGAGCAAATTTTCTAGACGGATTCCCATTACACTTACCCGTGCAAAACCAATGTAATTCCATTCCGTTTCACTCAGCAATACTGATGTAAGGAGAGAAAGAGTCAGAATGTTGTTTTAGAACGATAGTTCATTGAGTACAATTCATTGCTCAGTGCCTGTTTTCCTCTGATTTCTCCATGACACTCTGGGTGCTGGCAGGTGGTGCTCTTGTTTGTACAACCTCAGAAGACTATCTGTGCAGGCGCTCACTAGAGCAGCAATTTTCAACCATTCTGCTGCAGCAGATTGGCGTGCCGAAAATGATCTGCAGGTGTGCAGTGGGAGTTTGGGGGAGGATATAATAATAATAATAATAATAATAATAATAATAATAATAATAATAATACCACCAGTATTTATATACCACCTTTCTGGTCACTGGATTTCTCCTCTGATTTTAATCAAGGTGCCATGTAGGGGCTGTTACAATCACAAGTTCTATCTTTCAAGAACGCTACAGTCCAGGTGGTCTCCTTCACAGTCCGGCATCTCCCTGTTTGCTCACATTCCCACACACCTCCACTCTCACTGGAAGGGTTGTCATCTCCGCTCCTCTCACCAGCTGGAGAGAGGAGCTAATCTCTGTCAGCAGCGTTTATTGGCACTTCATGGTTACTTCTGGCTGACTCCAACTGCCATCCTAGGTGACCTTCAGACTTCAGAGGCTGCAACTCTGCCACTCAGCCAGAGCCTCCTGTCCTTAAGATAAAGGTTAAGGTAAAGGTTTCCCCATGACCAAATGGTCTAGTCATGACCGATTGTAGGGGGCGGTGCTCAACTCCGTTTCTAAGCCTGTAGAGCCGACGTTTGTCCGAGGATGATTAGTGGATGTCTATGACAAGCCGACATAGTGGCCGGCATGACTTTACGCCGTAGCACACAGAACGCCGTTACCTTCCCACCGAAGTGGTCCCTATTTATCTACTTGCATTTTTTACGTGCCTTCGAACTGCTAGGTTGGCAGGAGCTGGGACAAGCAACGGGAGCTCACTCTGTCATGTGGTCTCGAACTCCCAACCTTTGGTCAGAAAGCTCAAGAGCAGTGGTTTAACCCGCTGCGCCACCATGTCCCTCCTGCCCTTCGTAGGAGGCAATTAGTAGGGCAATTGGGTTGCAGAACTGGGGAGGGGGTGTTTGCCAGGACTTGTGTGCACCTGGAGCCTATTTGTCTCCTTCTCCCTGCCCACCATCATTACATAGCGTCGATGCAAGGGGCGGAGCGCCGATGCAGGAGCACCGAGCAGCACCCCGTGTCGGCGCTCCATCTCTGAAGCCAACGCTACTCACAGCGTCGGCTTCAAAGCACTGACGGAGAGCCTCCCTTGCACTGACCGAAGACGGTCGGCACAAGGGATTATCTGTCCCGTATCGGGACGGGGATTGGTGGGAGGGGGGACTTGGGAGGTGGCTGTACGGCCACATCCTAAGACTGTCAGCGAGGCCATGAGGCCCCAATTTGGACCGCGCGGTCTCCTCAGATCTGTGTCCACTCTTTAGCGGGCGCAGATCCAAGGAGCACATAGGGAAGGCTGGAGCCTCCCCTACAGTAAGGGAGCACATGGTCCCTTGCCGCGGGGAGGCTCCAGCCTCTCCTAAGCAGCACTGGATATGGTGCTGGCCTGTTGGCCTTGCCAGTCCAGCACTGCTTAGGATTGCACCCTAAATCAGAGCTCCCAGATTGGTCTTACCCCAAATCAAGTAAGCATGACAAGTACAGCTTTGGAATCCTCAAATCTGTTTTATTTCCTGGTTTTGCTTTCATGGTGTGTATTAATTAGTGGCCACCAGAATGGAGTATCAGAGTGCTACCAGAGCAAACTAGAATTCTTCTTGGGAACTCATTGAAGTAAGAATTGCTTTCAAGTATTTAGAATTAAGTTGAATATTTTTGTCTTCTGGATTTTGTGTAAATTGGAAGCCAGTGGCTCCTTCTGCACTAGAATGGGGTCTTGCTGAACCCTTGTGAAATTAGGACCCTTACGATCAATCTAACAGATTGCAGCTGCAATGGATTTTTTCCCAGTGAATTGCCGAGCTAGTCAAACCTCAGAGTTGAGTGTGATTTTCTATTTCATGTTTTCCATTTGTTTTCACAGCTTGAGACAAAGGTTCACAGCAGTCCATTCTGTCCAGAAGTGCTCTGAGCAGCTCTTCCGTTTGTAAGTCTAGAGGGTGTGTGTGTGTGTGTGTGTGTGTGTGGAGAGAGAGAGAGAGAGAGAGAGAGAGAGAGAGAGAGAGAGAGAGAGAGAGAGAGAGAGAGAGAGAGACCTTGTGAAGAAGGAAGGAAATAAACACAGAACATCAATAAAGAACTAATAAGAACATCAGCTGCCAAGATATAAAACTGGAAATATAGGTGGGGTGAAATCACAGAGTGATGTCTTATGATCAACATTTAGCAATTGTTTTTAGCTTTTAATTTTGGAGGCTGGAGGGTCTAAATATTATCGGAATCCTCCATTCCTCATACCTACAGAGCAGGAAATACAATCATGGAAACCAGCTGCTTAATGTTAACTGAAGGGAGTCATCTACAGTCAAGGAAACAATGTTGTGATTTATGACTGCAAATGTGTAATGAAATACAAACTTACAGACTTATAAAACGTGCTCTTAGCAAGTTCTCTTCATATATAAACATCAAGTGTTTTATATGTCTCAACATTTTGTCAGATACATTCACCATGTCAGATACAAATAATACATGCTAATTGCAAGAGAAACATAGACATGAACAATTATACTGAAGGCACTACAAGGTCCACAATACTTAATACAGGATCTAGAAAAAAATTATTTCGACTAGGCAAGTTTCCATTATACTTGTGTGTTGGTTCACATACGTACACGTATCAGTAATTGCTGTGCACTTCAGGACTGGCCGCTGAAAGTCTGAGCTAATTGAAAGCCACTACATCTGAACGGTTTCTCTGTCGTGTTTTATCTCTGATGGCTAATAGGTGCCTCAGTTATCCACCTCAGTTATGAACATACATGTGTGAATCAGGCCTAAGAATCAGATTATGTGAGTATAAGGTGGAGCTGATTGCCTAAGACAATTTGATTTTGGGATGCAGGATCCTGATTTCTTCTGTATGCAGATGCTGTTATCACACTTTTGGATCTTTCCCTGATATGGAAATCAGCTTGACATTATAGTTCAAAGGAAAAAAATAATGGGCAATGGCACACCTCCATGGCATACTGATTTTTATTTCATTCTCCCATGAACTCTTCAGGACTAGCAGGCATAGTAATTACAGGCAACAGGGCTGGCCCAAAGCATCTGGGTGCCTGAGACAGCATGCCAAATGTTGCCCCTTCTTATCTGGTTGATGTGCCAGCCTCTGCTCCTTTGACACTTTAGCCTATCACAATTCTCTCCTCCACCATTCCGTTTTGTCCCCCTCTTCCATTTCCATTCCAGTGAATAGCAAGTGCAGGATCAGTACTGCCAAGTGGATGGATGGATGTTGCTGCCTAAGGCGACCGTATCAATTGGCTTCATGGCTGGGCCAACCCAGATAGCCCTTGTTATAGGATTCATCATGTCCTGCTCCAGATCATTTTAAGAGCAGAATGCCATTTGGTTCTAAAAAGTTGTCAGTCTCTAGTTGCAGGCTGCGAGCGCAATCCTAAACAGGAGTTAGGCTAGCATAAGCTAAGCCCACAAAGTTTGGCCAGCACAAGGGCCACCATAAAGTGTGTTTAGACTACTCTTGGAGTAAGGGAGTATGGCTCACGTCTGTGTGTTGGCCTCTCTGACTCCAAAAGTGGTCCAAACAGATGCGGAGAATGGGAGAAGGCAGTGACAAGGCAATGAATTCAGTTGATTCACTTTCAGCCCAATCCTAACTAATTTTCCCATGATAATACAGCTGTGCCAGTAGGATACACACTCCATCCTGCTGTGGGGGGGGGGGCAGTAATGAAGGCCTCTTTAGGTAAGAGAATGTCTGTTACCTTGGAGCTGCATCGCAGCTGCATCAGCACTGGAAAGTTGGTTAAGTTGGTTAAGATTGGTCTGTCAGTCTGCATCGGGGCACTCAGGGCCTAATCAGACCAATCTCTGGTGTCAGCCCTGCCTGGGCTAGGCTTTTGAGGGGAGGGGGGAAGGGGAGGGGAAGAGATGGCAAAGTTCAGTAGCAGAGCACATGCACTGCATACAGAAACTACAAGATTCAATCCCTGGTTAGTAACTCAGGGCGCCATCCTAAACTATAGTTAGGTTGACACAGTTAGGCCAGCAAAGCTTGGCCGGCACAAGGGATTAAAGTATTTTTGGATCACTGTCTGAGTCAGAGAGGCCAGTACACAGATGTGCACCATCCTCCCTGACTCCGAGAGTGGTCTAAACACGCTTTAAGGTGTCCCTGCTGCCGACCAAACTTTGCTGGCCTAACTAGGCCGGCCTAACACCAGGTTAGGATTGTGCTCCTGCCCAAACAGATACCAGGAAACAAGGCCTGCCCCCCCGCCACTAAGCCAGTGTTCCAGGACCCACAAGGAAGATTGCTCAGTGGTCCAACTCAGTATAAGGTAGTGTCATATTCTTGCCTGAGAATGGGCTTGCACTCAAGTACAGTGAAGGCAAAATTAAACTCTTCCCCTAATTAAAATGGTTATGAAAAGTGTTATAAAATTTGAAAAAAAAATGTCTTGCATTTATAGTTTGTTGCTTTATAGCCACATCCCCACTTTCCTCTTCTGGTTGTTGCCCAATAAAATGTCAACGTGGTTACTTTAGTTCTAGATCTGAAGGCAAAATGTATGCTGCATTTGGAATCAGATGATAAATCTTTTTCAGAAGCCGAAAAATAAATGACAACCTAGGGTTTACAACAGCTGCTGTGGTTGAATAAACCATGAACTTTATATTGTCAGGCAAGTATCTCAGGCAAAGCTCTAGGCACATCTCAAAAATGTCGGATATTAAAAAATAATTTGGTTTTTATTAGCCATGGCTTACTACTGAATAAATTAAAAGAAACTTTTGATGGATAGTGTTATCGGTGCTTTGCTGTGGTTTAAAATGCACCCTGTGCTGTTGTGTGATTGATAGATACGGCAGCTACAAGGTTTCCTTCTGTTTCAAAGTGTCGGCAAGAGTCTTGTTTGTTCTCTTTGAAATGATTAAGCATTTTCTGGTTTTGATAATTTTGTTAGATAGCTGGCATTGCTTACTCTCAGGTATTGCAGCATTATTTTATGAGGCATATAGAGTTATGGAAAAATGTTTCAAATAAGAATAAGCATGGGCAGGCATTCGAGATAAATTAATTCTTTCCACCTGTGTTATGCTTGCATTGGAATCGAAGAATATTGCTAGGGAAAACATTCTGTTTTCAATTTTTATTTTAATTTCAGCAGATTTTTTAAAAGTCATACTTTAATTCTTTAAATCTCACTATTCATATATGTTCACCTTTGGGAATATTCCTATGGGATTATTAATTTTGGCTGGATAGATGTCACACAAAGCCCAGAACTGAATGCCGGCAACATTTGATGCCCCCCAACTTTGGATGCATGTACTCCCTCCCCCTATCCATGTGCACAAGAAGGAAGGATTCTACTTCCAATCCTGGCTTAGAACAAGCAGGATCTGTTGTGACTTCCTAACCTGGTTTAGGGCCAAATCCTGAGGGCCGTAACGCCTGCAATATGCCTGTATCCACCATCTAAAAGTGTAGCCAACATGCCGTAAAGCACATTTGCTACACTGGAGGAGGAGGGGGCACTAGTCAGTGCCTGGCTCAGTACGAAGCAGTACGAACCAGTAAGGGAATTCGGGGTGGGGGAAGAGGTGGGGAGGAGGCAGAACTAGCTTGGGGAGAGTGGAAGATCAGGTTTGCAAGAGGGGCAGGGATGGTTGCAGCTTCTGCTGCAGCATCCCGACTCCCCTTGGAGCCAGGCTGCCCAACACGGACTCCCCTTGATTCTGCACCTGTGCAAATATGGGCACAGAGCTGAGAAGACCCATTGCTGCCGGTGGTGGTCTCCCTGGCGGAAGCCTGGGCAGGCTCAGGATGCAGCAGTTGCAATTTGGGCGCCACGGCTCCTCTGTGCGCTGGAGCCTTGAGGACTGGGCTGTTATAGTCTAACGGAAGTTGTAGAGTCAGCCAGGATCGGAAGCTGGGATACAAGGATCATTTCGTTGTAAAATAGGTTCATACGCTCAGCTTTGAATGAATGAGTGTTGAGAAATTAGGATGTGTGTGCATGCGTGTGTGTGTGAATGCTTGCGGGTAAAGTTCCCTAGTGCAGACTGGATAAGGGTATATCTTGAAAGGACTGGAATTGTAATAAGCAGGGAAACGTACATAATAGTAGGTACATAATAGTAACAAAAGGAATAAGCAATCCCTGACTAAAAACAATGTTCATGAATATATTTTTGAAAGGATCACAAAAAATGTGCTGGGAAATGCTGATATTCAACCATAAAGTATTTCTTTGTGTAGGAAAACAACAATGACAACCACCACCACCCTGGAGCCTCATGCCTGAGTACACTTAGCTTTGCAGTACGCTTTGCTTAAGTCCCCATTCTGGCCTGGCATTCCTTATTTTTTTTAAAAAAAATTAAATGTACTCTGTTCCATGCCGAGTGGGTAATGCAGATCCTTGGAAGTGATCTGTATGAATACTAACTTTGCCAGCTGGCCTTATCTTTGCACAGCATTCTCCTATGACTCTCCTGGCTTTTTGCTTGAATTTTGATGCAGATTAATATAAAGCTTCTAATTTATTTTAAATGTATCAAATGGCAGATCAATTATACATGGCAGTCATCGTAGAACGGGTAAGCAATATTTGCTGCAAAACAAGGCTATTTCACATTCAAAAAGCACCATTTAATTAATAAGGGGAAAAAATTGTGTTGCACATTGATCAGACGAGATTTTTGATTAACAGAAGAGCTGCATATTGTCAGGATGCAGCCAACAGGCCTCATGGGCTCTAGCTCACTTTCCAGAAAAATAATTAATTTTCAGGCTAAAATTTTCCCTGGTTGGTTTAATTAAAAATAGAAATCTGTAAATACTCAGCAGTAGTGTATGGCTGCAAATGAGTAATCTGCACATTTTGTGGTTCAATGATGTTTCATAAGACTCCAGGTATATTAACCAAATGGCCAACATTAGAAGTATTTGTTAGCTTAATTTTGTATCCTTATGGTTGTAAGGAGATCCCATTAGCTGCTCCCTTGAGAGTGTGATGGGGAATGGAAGCCAGCAATGTGGAGGCAGCAACTTTATATTGTTTGTATTGTTTATGGCAGTTGTTCCCAAAGACTTTGGGACCACAGGTATGTTTTGGTAGGGGTGGGGACTAGGGCTTGGGGTGAACTGACAGTGCTACAGTGATCGTGGTGCCACAGGCACCCAGGAGCTTTTGTGTGTACCGAGGTGGTAGTGGTCGTGCTGGCCTTAGAGAAGTTCTGGGAGGTCCTCCCTGATGCTCAAATTTGCCCCAATTAACTATTGCACTTCTGGTTTTCGGCTGCAGGCCTCCCAGACCCTCCCCAAGGCCAGTGCAACCCCCCAGGTAAGCACAAAAAAACCGGTATGCCTTTGGTGTCACAATCTCTGAGGCACTTTAAGGCAGTGGTGTCATCTACTCACCAGTAGACGGTACGCTGGGCGGGACTTAGCGTGATCGACAGCCCGTCCACTCACTTCTGTTTTCTTCCCGCTCGCCGCGCGGCTTTCCCTCACCTCGGAGGGGTCGCCTGCTCGCCCAGGCACCCGGCGCACCCCCACCCATCCCCCTTGGCGAGTCCTGCCCAGCGTACCGTCTACTGGTGAGTAGATGACACCACTGCCTTAAGGGAACATGGCCCAGCTCAGGTACCCAATGGTGGGTTGCAACCCACCGATATGGGTACCACTGGTTTATGGTATCACTTTATGCACCCCATAGAAGTAGCAAGAAAGAACGTGGATTTGTATGTCCTCCACACTCTCCACATTCGTTAGGTCTATGCAAAGGTGTGACAAGTGCATTTCTGGTGGGGAAGTGCATAGTCAGTTCTCACATTTGAACACCAATATCCCAAGCACGGAGATGCATATTCACCTGATAAAGAACAGGACCCTCACTGCCTTTGTCCAAGACCTGTACAAAAGGGGACATCTAGACATCTAAGTCAGCGGTTTTCAACTGTGGGTCTGGAACCCACCAGTAGCTAACGATTACTCAATTTGTGGTGGTTTGCAAACTTGACAGGGTAGTTTAGGCTATGTGCATCAAGGGTTAAACAAGCTGCTACTTGAGTGGTGGAGCACTGCTGCCCAATCACAGCCATACCCCTTGGCATTTATAAATCAGAAACGCAGATTATAGGCCTTTCAGGTTGCAATCCCATACACGCTTTCCTGAGGGCAACAGCCCAATCCTGAGCTGCCAGGGTCCCATAGGAGCAGCGGGGTCAAAATAGCTACCACTTCTTTCTGCAGGAGCCGTGATCCCTTCCCCCAAGTAAAACCCCAGTCTCCGCAGTAGGGCTACTCCACTCAGGTAACCCACCAGCTATTTTGCTGGTGGAGACTGAAGCAGCCCTACGTTAGGCTGCCCAGCCTCCCCCCCCCCCACCCCAAAAGGGCTTATTGGCAGCCAGCATTGCTACTAACTAGCACCAGCCCAGCACCAATGGTGCCTGCTTGCATGGTGTTGTGAACGTGCTTTATGACATATTCGTGACACTTTTAGCCAGTGGTACTGCCACTGAGGTTTAGGATGGGGCCCCCCAGTCTCACTGAAATTTAATTCCAAGCAGCCATACATAGAAGTTCCAGCAGCTGTTCTGAGGCACTGGGAGGATATCTTGTTTCCCACAATCCTCCACAATAGGTTCCTTCCATTACTAGACTACCTTTTAAAAACATTATTTTATTATTATTGAATGTTTATATACCGCTTTTCAACAAAAAGTTCACAAGGCATCCGGTATTTATTTTTGTTAAAAGCACGTTAAAAAAACAGAACACTGCCTTTTTGGTGAGAAAATATCTGAATACAGACAAAAAGCACCACATTTTGGTGTTTGAGACATTTTCCAAAAATTAATACTGTGGCTGCATCTACTGACACCTACCTAAGACACTTTAAAAGCATTTAAAATGACTAAAAATGAGAACTTGGAATGAGAGAATAAAAACACATAACACCACTTTCTGCCTTTCAAATCACGAGATCTAAGGAATAAAAAAAATAACACAATTTTCAAACACCCTTAAGCATCAGCAGTTTTGTCCTTTGCAGGTAATCCAGTAAATGTAGTGGGGGAAAACCCATAACCTCCAAAAATGTCTAACAAAGGGGCTGTCAACTGTTTTTGTCAGTACTCGGTATACAGATTGACAGAAAAAAATTCAGCCACATTCAGATCACCAGAAGTGGGTTTTCTCCAAGATGGCAGCTATTTAATGTTTATATGGTGGGACCTTACTGTGTCAACATGTTTCAACATGGCTAATGCAACATTGCTAATGCAGTATTTAAAAATATGGAAGACCCTCATTATAAGCCTTCTACCTGTGCTCTACTCTATATGATACTTACTCTATGTTACCTGTTCAGCTCTATGGCACTCAAGCGATGGCTGTTATTTTTGGTGGCAGTGGCGAAAGTGGCAGCCTTGCGTTACCAGACACTTTCCAAGAAAGTCATCACAGCCAAATCTTTTGTGAGTCCAGAACGCCTGCCTCCAACTGAGTCTTCCACAAAATTCCATTGTCTGAGGGTGTACTATCAGACCATGACTTTGATGGATATGGCCAGTGATGTCATCCGGGCGCGCCAGGAACCGGAATGCCCAGATGATTGACAGCCCTCCGCCCCTATGGCGGAGGGCTGCCACGCCTCCCTAAGCCTCACAGCGCCCGAATCACTCCATTTCAGAGCAATTCGGGACGCGAGGGAGGGTGGGCGGGCCCAGCAGCAGCTCGCCCGTCCTCCGGAGAGACGGCGTGGCCCAGGCCCATCCGCAGAACTAGTGGAATGGCGTACCGGGCCGTTCCGCCTGGATGACGCCACTGGATATGGCTGGGAAAATGAATCCTGAGAACTGGGGGTGGAAACTCGATAGCGGTGAACGTGTTCCAGTCATGTGTGATCTTAATGCTGCACCAGACGCTCTACTACGAATAATACACTGCAATTGCAAAAGTGGTTGCAGTGGTACCCGCTGCGGTTGCAGGACCTATGGACTTCCATGCAGTTCTGCATGTGGAGAGTGTCAACTAATGAGTTGTGACAACCAGGTGTCAGGTGACCTAGAGGTCAGAGATGACGATGAATAGTATAGAAAATTACTATTACTGTGTTATCCACAGATTGCTGCAGTTCTCTTAAACTAGTTGAAGGGGTTCTTTGTTGAAAATGTAGTTTAAAAACAAAAGGAAACAGTTGAGTTCAAATGTATGTAATTACGATAATAAAAACATAAAACTTGATATTTGTTATGACTGGTGTTGTACCTGCAATGCTGATTACATTGGAATCCAATCTTCAACCCATGGACCAAGTAATTGGTTGAAATGAATTACTTGGCCATAAAAGAACCTTGAGTTTGAAACAAGAAAAAGGTCCTAAGCTTAAAAATAACACAGGTGCTTGATTCTGGCCGGTTGGCATGGCCTGCGGCTGCCATCTTGGAGAACACCCACTTCTGGTGCTGGGATTTGGGTGGGTTTTTCTCCTGTCACTCAGCACACCTAGTACTGACAAGAACAGTTGACAAACCCATTGTTGGAATTTTTCTAAGCTTAAAATTAACACAGGTGCTTGATTCTGGCAGGTTTGCATGGCCTACGGTTGCCATCTTGGGAAAACCCACTTCTGGTGATCTGAATGTGGCTGAATTTTTTTCTGTCAATCAGCACACCTAGTAATGACAAAAACAGTTGACAGACCTTTTGTTAGACATTTTCTGACGTCTGATGACATGTTTACTGGACTAAGGCAGTTTAAGCAAAGAAGAGAAGATGCTGCTCCAAAGTATATACAGTACTGTTAAAATTTCAACAGTGGATGAGAAGGGAAGAGATGCAATCCTGTGACAATTGTCAGAGAGAGGGGGGAACTGGAAGGAAAAATCGAATGATCGAGTGCAAGTGTGATTATACTGATTATAATATGTACATTACTTACCAGGATCATCCCCCCCCCCCGCTCTATTAGCTTTGAGGACAGGAAATAATGTGCATCGTCTAAACAAGAAGGTTTCTATTAACTAATATGACAACCTGTTTAATTTGTAACATAATTAACCACATTCTGTAATAGCACTATATTGTTGTAGGAATGTTTAATGAAATTTAAAAGGCATATTTATTTTGGAACCCCAGCTACAGCAAACTGCATGATTTAGATCTACTTTGCTTATTAAATGAACATAATTAAAAACAAGCCTTCATTAACAGCTCAGAGGAAAATATTTAATCTCCACAACATTTGCAATAAAACAAACAGATTTCAAGAATAAGTCAAATAGCATTTAAAAAGGAATTGTATATGCTGTAAATTTTCAAGTGAGAAAAAAAATGAGTCATGCTTAATTAGAATGTAACATAACATCACTCAACACAAATTATTTGAGTTACAAGCATTTTATCAAAAGTTGTGAAATTCACATGGGGAAGTTCCCCCCACCCCAGCCATAAACTATTGCTCAAAGAGGACAATAGTAGCAACTGAAGAAACTCTTTTGCTACCAAAGGGGTCAGACTATGAGCTCCATGAAATCAAATCCTGCAGTGGCAACTCACATGAGGAAGTCTTAATGGGATCTGACAAGGTTTTTACCACTTTGGCCATGGGTGTTCAAGGGAAACCCCAAAGAGACCAACAGATCAACCCTATGCATGGCTATTCAGAAATAAGGACCCAATCCTATCCAACATTTCAGCGCCAATGCAGCTGTACCAATGGGGTGTGCGCTGCATCCTGTGATGGTGTGTTCCCTTACCTTGGAGCTGCATCAGCGCTGGAAAGATGGATAGGATTGGGCCAGTATGTCATGCACCCACTACATACCACTATGCGAGTACCTAGAAGTTGAGCTGGCCCCGCCCACTCAAAGCTGTTCCCGTTGGCTGGTTGGCTCAGCAGCTCCGCATGCGTACTGCACGCCCGCAGCCGTTGCCTGCACTTTCTGTGAGGAGGCAGGCAGGCAGGCAGCGTGGTGGTGGTGGCAGCAGCGGCAGCAGCGGCAGCAGTAGCAGCAGCGAGGGAGACCCGGGAATAAGGCAGCAAGCGTGAGAAGGTAGGCTGCCTGGGGCTCCTGCTCCCTCCAGCCGCGCAGATCCAGTGTCCCGGTTCCTCCTTCAGCCTCCCCCCCAGCCCCAGCCCCCACGCGGTCTTTTTTTGGTCGCCCATTCCCCTCCTGCTCCTTGCCGGCTCCTTGCATTTAACATTAAAGTTAAATGGCTCCCTGTCCCAAAAGGGCTCACAATCTAGTACAGTCTAGCCTGCTATTTAACCGGGGAACAGTTGAAGCAAAATATGTATATACACATCTCTAGAAAGCAAAGCAATAGAAGTTAAATCAACACTAACCTCAAGCTGAAGTTATTACCAACATGATCACATCCATGGCAACAATCATGACATCACTTCCGGCTATGACCTAACTTCCTGCCAAGGCATCACTTCCGGCTTATGACGTCACTTCCGGTAGGCGGACCCCGACAAGTGCCAATCAAAAGTGAGTACCTGTTCCTAAATCATTTGGATGACACCACTGGATTGGGTCCTAAGTCCCACTGAATTCAATTGGGCTTTCCCAAGTGTGTACAAGATGGCAGTCCAAGTGAACTGTACAAAACTACCCCAGCTGTGTCCAAGAGTAGAGGAAAGGGCAACTGCTACACGTGTGGGCAAAAAGATGGCCTTTTAATGCATCTTTCCCCTGGTGGCTGCAAATCATTGGATTGCCATGTTGACCTATGATTCTGGGCTCAATTTGCAAAACCAAGTTGTAGTTTGAATGGCTCTTCGCATATGATAGCTGAGACTTGGTTCAGGCTTTTCTGGCAAGCATGCTGATAATGGGTGACAGATCCTTCATCAAGAGGACATAAGTGAAGAAACAGGAGATACTGTTTCATTTCCTGCATGTATTGTTTTCCTCCTTCCATAATATGGAACTGGAAGAGGTGTTCAGGCCAGCCTAAAACACCAGCCTCATTGGAACCCATCACTGGCCTGAGAGTTTTGTTGTATTTGGTGAAGTTTGTAAGCCGCCTTGAGTATTTGTGTTAGCAAGGGAAAGGCAGGGTATACATTTTAGTGTGACAAATGAAAAAATGAAATAATAATCGAGGGAGGGGTGTTTGCAGATTTTGTGATTTGAAAAGCAGAACGAGGTGTTATTATTTTCATGCCAAATTCTCATTTCTAGTAATTTTAAATGCTTTTAAAGAGTGCTAGGTAGTTGATATAGGTCAGTGTTGGCAAATCTTTTGGGCTTGGCATGTTAAAACCGGAAAATACTCAACTTGACTCTTCTAGTGTGTCAACCCCTCCTTCCAAACAAAATTCTTTATATTCATTTATTTAAAGAAAAATACAGTTCATTCTTGTTTGGTGCTATGTATTATATAAGGAAACATCAAATAATTACAAAAATGAGTAAAATAAACTAGGTTTTGTCAGGTGTTGGTGAACACTGGTGTGTCACCCCAAACATTGTCACCTTTGACACGTGTGTCATAGTTTCGCCATCACTGATAGGTGATATAGTGTCAGCAGATGCAACCACAGTATTATTTCTAATTGGAAAAGTAATCTATTTTAATTTTTGGAAAATACCTTAAACACCAATATTCAATGTTTTGTGTTTTTATTCAGATATTTTCGCCTATTTTTGTGGTATTTTTTGTGTGTTTTATATGTTTTTAACAAAAAAAATAAACACCCCTAAGGGTGCAATCCTAAACGGAGTTAGGCCAGCATAAACTAAGCCAACAAAATTTTGCCAGCACAAAGGCCACTGTAAAGTATGTTTGGAGCACTCTCGTAGTCAGAGAGGCCAGCGCACAGACGTGAGCCATCCTCCCTGACTCCGAGAGTGGTCCAAACATGCTTTACAGTGGCCCTTGTGCTGGCCAAACTTTGCTGGCTTAGTTTATGTCGGCTTAACTCCAGTTTAGGATTGCGCTCTAAGTATGGGCTTCCTCATTGTATAATTTTGTACAATATAACCCATGAAACCTGTGAAAAAGCTAAAACATCATACGATTTGACCCCAAAGTTCTGCTACACCTAGCCCTTTGTAGGGATTTGCATCATGTGGCTTCAAAATGTATAATGCATTAGACCTATGCTTTGTATGTTTGCTATGAATTGTAGCTAACTATCAGAATTGGTGTAATTAGTAGAATTGGCATAACTAGAGTTGGTGTAACCCACAGCGCAATCCTGCCTTAGATGTAGCGTTGACGCATTAGTGCCATCGCTATGTCATTAGCACTGATGTGGGGGTGCTGAGTGGCACCCCCATATCAGTTCTAAGGCAGCAGCTCTAAGGTCCCGTTACGCCCGCATAGCACCTCCCTTGCGCTGGCCAGTCGGCAGACGCGAGGGAGGCACCATCATGGAGAGGGTGAGGGAAGTTCTGGGTGGGATGAGGGAAGGATATGGGCAGGCGGGCAGGCATGCTGGCCCGGGACGTAGGTGGGCTCCGGATTCTGCCATAAGGCTGAATTCTAAGCCCAATTAGGAGGCCGTGTGGCCCGAATTGAGGCTGCACAGTCTCCTCGGATCTGTGCCTGCGGTTTAGCAGGTGCAGAGCTGAGGAGCGCACTGGGGAGGCTGGAGCCTCCCCTACGGTAAGGGTGTGAACGTGTCCTTGCCGTGGGGAGGCTCCAGCTTTCCTGAAGCAGCGTTGGATATGGCGCAGGCCCATCGGCCTTGCCATTCCAGCGCTGCTTAGGATTGGGCCCCCAGTGTTGCAACTCACTGCATCTTCCGCCATAGGGCTCTGATTGTGCACGGTGTCTGCTCAGATCCCTGCTTCTTTCTCCTCTCTTGGTTGTCTGTGGCTGTTCAACACATGTCCTGGGCAGGTGGCATGTACCACTTCAGTTCAGCTGAAGTGTGTTTAAAAGGAGGGGGGCGCCCTGAGCCTTCCCTTGCAGATACTGCATGCTATAGCAAAGTGGCGCTATGGACTCTTCCACTGTACATCAGGCTTCTCAGAATGCGTAGGTGCGGCACAAGGGGCGGGGAGGAAACACAACTTCTTGCAGCAGCAGCTATCGCATGACTGAGCTCCATGGAAGCAGATGTCAATTTACTGCCATCCGCCAATGTGGTTTGCACCCCCTGCACCCCTAGTGATGCTACTGCTAACAATTGTCAGTTACAACTGACAAAAACCGATAAAGCTATGAGTACTATTTATATTGTCCCACTTTTCATGACAAACATAGGCCTTTTAGGTAATACACTGCCGAGGGAAAACCATTTAAAATGCACAGAGTTTTACACCAAAGTTTCACAACAAAACGGTCACTTTTGTGCTGCCATCCTTGTTTGTTTTCTTCTTTAAATCAAACAATAATTATGTTGCCTTTGTATAAAATGTATCACGTTCCCTTATATAATGGTATTGCGGTTTACATGTATTACATATATGTTATTTCCATACCGATAACTCGGGAAGCTTCACTGAGTTTTGGAAAAACCTTTTCCCTCTCACACAGCTCCATAAGAAATGTATCTGTGTATTTTAAGGTATTTTATACTGCCTTTCTCAAGATTTCTTGAGACATAAGGTGGTGTACATTGGCAGGCTATTTTTTTTATTTTTTGGGGGGGGGGGAGCAACTATTGTTGGGGGGGGGAGCAACTATGTTTCCCTTTCAATGTGTGATCATCCTGGCTGCACTCTTACAACTTCCAAGCTTTCACAGGCAGCCGCAGTTCACATTTTGGCTGGTTCTCAAGATTTTATCCATGAGATATCGGCAGCCCAATCCAGCACTGCCCAACCGCCCAGGAATGCAGCAGTAACCCTGGGAGGCTTAGTGGGTGCAGGACTAAGGGTGAGTGCAGTAAAGGTGCAGGACGGGCAACAGGTCTTCTTGCCCCTGCGCTGGCCTTTTAGGCAGCACAGAAGTCAAGGCCATGCAGCCTTACTCAGAGGTACAGAACCGGTGGCGAGAGTTGCTCCTGGTCCCCCATCCCGCTCTACCCCTTCCCCACCCTGGAACGCCCTCCTGCCCTGCCCAGAATAGCCGCATCACTGGCAAATGGGGCTCCCTTCAGGGCACCCATGGCCACTGTCGCCATGGCGCCGCCCCAGTGCCGGTAATAACAGCTTACTGCCTGTGTTGGAGGCAATTTATGGCGCCTTGCGCAATATTTGCCTGGGCGGTACGAGTGTACTGCCATGGTAAAGCCCATTGAATTGGGTCCTAAATGAAGCAAACACCACCCGCAGACTGAAATTTGATTTTAGAGGTAATTACTGTACTAAAATTGTCCTATAGAAATTGGAATTGTTGGAAAACGTACCCCATAGGTAAGCTTCTCTTAGTCAGGAATTGGAGGCACTCAAGTCTGCACCAGCAAAACAGCCAGTAGAGACTTGAGGAGGCCCGTGGGCAGGTCAGAGCCCTTACCTGGGAGAAGGGGATGAACCTCCCCTTCTCCCAATGTGCCTCTGATGGCTGCCCGACTCCCATAGGCTACAGCAGTAGCCATTTTAGTACCACGGCTACTCCAGGGGGGCAGGCAGTTTAGGATTGGGCGGTAAGACAGTAACCCATCTAAGTTCAGTACCCATTTTACCTCAGTGGCTCATATGTGGGACTGAGCCCTGTTTCTCTTATGTAGGGCATAGCCAGTAGCTTCCAGAACAATAAGGTGAGGGCAGAGAGCTGGACCTAGCTTCTGAAATCTTCACCTAGATCCCTCTTAGTCTCACCAGCTCCTCCCTCCCTTTTCTTGTCTGAGGCAACAAGTCTTCTGATACATTCCTAGGGAATGCAGCCGTTTGATGTGTACATTCCCCTTAGGCCCAACTGTCAAAGTATAGAACACAATTTCAGTCTATATGTATTACATTTCAGTTATTTCCATATTGATAACCCTGAAAGCCTCACTGAGCTTTAAGGAAAGTCAGGTTTGGAGCAGACCTTTTCTCTTACAAAACTCCATAAGAAATGTAGCAATGAGATATTAAATGAAGCACATACCACCTCCTGACTGTAATTTGATTTTAGATGTGATTACTGTACTAAAATTGTCCTACAGAAGTTGATAATGACCTTACTTTTCATATTGGCAGGAGTTGCCTCATTTTATTCATTAACTTTTCTACAGGCTGTTGACCCTGATAACATTTTACCAATCCTTCAGTCTATTGCAGGTCGTTTAGCCTGGTAATTTTAGGATCATATTTTTTATTAAACAGTGTAACTATATGCATAGGGTATTATCCACTGACTATTGCATCCAGTGACAACGATCCTACTTATTTTATGGATCCATTTTTTGTTCCATTGTAATTTGCAGACCTTGTTTTAGGATGCTACATGCTTGGGAACGTATCAGATTGCAGGTTTGTGTTGTTTACATCACCTAATTCACGATTTCTCTACATGAGAAACAATGTCAGCAATTGGATGTTGGAGACCCTGAAGCAAAGACCTGCATTAGGATCCTATGGTGGCCTTCACCTGCCCACTACACATTGGGTAGTACCATGGTCACTGCTACTGAGAGTTCTTGGATTGGCCTGGCCAGATGGGACTTGTAATGAGCATTGGTTCTTAGCCATTCTCCGATTTGACCAAAACTCCAATGCCATTCCTGGATATAATTGAATATGTTATATTTAGTTGAACATCAGAGAAATGGGAGCAGGCTTGCAGGGCAGCTCTTACAAAGGAGCCATCAAAACAGACAATGGGCCTATAAGTAGCAACAATAAAACTTTGAACACCAGAATTTCTAGTCTTTGAATCAAAGCTCTGGGTATGTTGATTACAATCGTTTAAATGTGAACTTATTTGTGCTCTCACTATTTCCTAAAGTCCAGTTCCATAGAGATCTTCCTTCTTAAATATTAATCATTAATTCTTGGTGGTCTAAGGCATGGCTTGTAACATAACCATTTCTTTTTACTGTTTTATCAATCCTCATCGTCTTGCTTGTTTTAATTTTCCATTTAAAAATATTATTATTATTATTTATTTAATTTTTATCCTGCCTTTTTGCCCCATGGGCACCCAAGGCAGCTTCCAACATTTAAAACCATACATTGAAAAAAACCACAAAGTATCACAATTAAAACAATGTTATAAAACAATATTAAAACAGTTAAGAAATTTAAAACAAGCAAAAATTTAAAACAAGCAAAAATTTAAAACAAGCCCTGTAAGCAAGCCCTATGGATCCCACAATTACAATTTGATAAGATTTAAAAGTGAAAAATATAAAATGTAAAATGTAAAAAAGCCAGCCAGCCTGTCAACAATTGAAGGCTTGTCTAAATAAAAATCTTCAGCCCCAGCCGAAATATTGCCAATGAGGGAGCAGTTCTTAATTCTAAGGGGAGGGTATTCCATAGTTGTGGGGCCACCACCGAAAAGGCCCTGTTCCTGGCTGCCATCCCCCTCACCTCTCCTTGTGGTGGCACAGTTAAAAGCCCCCCCCCCGACGATCTAAGAGTACGGGTAGGATTATATGGAAGGAGGCGGTCCCTCAAATACCCCGGACCCAAGCTGTAAAGGGCTTTAAAAGGCCTGGAAAGGAACCAGCAGCCAGTGTAGCCACTGAAGCGACCCGACAGAGTCAAACCGACGAGCCCCAGCAACCACACGAGCAGCCACATTCTGCACTAGTTGCAATTTCCGGACCATCTTCAGAGGCAGCCCCACGTAGAGCGCATTGCAATAATCTAATCTGGATGTCAGTAGGGCATGGCAGCTGGCGAATCAGCCGAAGCTGAGCAAAGGCTCCCCTGGCCACTGCCACCACCTGGGAGTCCAGGAGCAGCTGCGGATCCAGGAGAACCCCCAAGCTGCAGACCTGCTCCTTCAGAGGGAGTACAACCCCATTCAGAGCTGGGCAGTAGTCCAATACCCGAGCTGTGGATTTCTGGATCAGGAGCACCTCTGTCTTATCTGGATTTAATTTCAGCTTGTTCGCCCACATCCAGCCCCCAACTGCCACCAGACAGCGATCCAGGACCTCAACCGCCTCCTCAGAATCAGGGGGAAAGGAGAGATAGAGTTGGGTGTCATCAGCATATTGATGGCACCCCACTCCCAAGCCCCCGGATGCCCTTCCAGCAGCTTCATGTAGATGTTAAATAGCATGGGGGATAAGATGGACCCTTGCGGCACCCCAAACTTAAGAGGCTGGGGTGCCGAAAAAGCATCCCCCAACACCACCTTCAGGGATCTGTCAGCCAGGAAGGAGCAGAACTACTGAACAATGCCTCTGAGCCCCAACTCAGCCAGCTGACCCAGAAGGACACCACGGTCAATGGTGTTGAAAGCCGCCGAGAGGTCCAGTAGGAGTAACAGGAACGCATTCCCCCTGTCCATTTCCCGGTGTAGGTCATCCACCAAGGCGACCTTGGTTGTTGCCTTGGTAGATGACCAAGGCAGTCGTGGCCTTGGTCGTGCCAAGGCAGTCGTGCCAAGGCAGTCGACCAATAAGTGCATCAAAAAGGCAGTACATAATAAATAACCTTAGGAAATGAATCAAATTTGGTGTCTACAGTGCAGAGGGAGTCGGGGTATAAATGTATTAAATAAATAATAAATGCACAAAGCAGTGACAAAACCAATTATTTTCATTCTTTTTTTTCCTCCAGGAAAGCTACACTGCACACTATATAGGAGGTTTCCTGAATGTCTTATATAAAGCTAAGCTTGATATTCTTCTAAGAGCACACTCCTAACCTGGAGTTAGGCTGGCACAGCAAAGTTTAACTGGCACACCATAAAGCATGTTTGGACCACTCTCTGAGTCAGGAAGGATGGCACACGTCTGAGAGTGGTCCAAATATACTTTACAGTATCCCTTTGCTGGCCTAGCTGTGGCAGTCTAACTCCAGGTTAGAACTGCGCTCTAAAAGAATTTTCCACATGAAACCAGAGTATATAGAAGGACCTTTGGGAATGGGGTAGATAACTTTCCAGTTTTTTTTTTGGAGGGGGGGTGCTTATTGCTGCCTGGCAGTTCTGGGGTCCTTCCCCCTTTCCTCTATTTTTCTGTGCTTTTGTGGGTGAAAAAAGTAGCCTGGCTCTCTTCATAACTGCCAACTCTGCCTAACTGCCATTTTGTCTTTTCGAGGAATGCCATGTTGTCTATAGCTTTGTTACAGTGGGGGCAGGGTGGTAAGTACTACAGGTGCTGCAATGCTCTGTGTAGGTGGTCTCTCCCACTCTCCATCAGAGTCATTCTGGTCAGTAACAGCAACCCAGTTTCAGTTGCTGCCCAGAATGGCTCCACCAGTGAGTGGGGGGCTTTTACGCAGTGCATTGAGGCACCAGCAGTATTTACTGTGCTGTGCTGTGCTTCTGGAGCTATATTACTGCCTTTTGTGATGTAATGGCATTCCAAGAGAGCTTCTGGAAAAGGGCAGCCTTCCTTTCTGCTTTTGTTCTGAATGAACTAGGTTTTTTTAAAAAAAGCAATTGGGTGGTTCTAAGTGATTCAGCTTGCAATGGAGATAACATTTTTTTGTGTATGCAATCATTTATATGGAAGTTTTAAATGAATTGAGTCAATTACTCAGCTTCTTCCCAGGGACTTACTGAACATGTACACTACAAAAGATGACTTGATTATCAAAGCAAACACCAATGTACAGCTGGCTTCGTGTTCTTATTGCTGTGGGGGCTTTTGTAAACGTGAATGGTTTTGTAGGCAGTTTTGTGAGGCAGTCATTGATTATCTGTTCCATTGAAAATATTTGTGCCTGCATGTTTCCAATACTGTGGCGCAGCACTAAATTTAACACCCCTGTACTTCCAATCATATTAATGCCATTCAATAGCCTTCCCAGAGTTATATTACCTACAACAGTGCCTTATATATCAATAACTAGTCTTGACTTGTGTATATTCAGAATTGTAGAACATATATTAACACATTCCTTGTTTATCTGATTGCCCAATTCTACGCCCCCCCCACCATGTTATAGCATGCAGCTATGCCAATGAAGTGCACACTGCATGCTATGGTGGTGGTGGTGGTGGGGGTAATCAGACAGGCTGCAGGATGAAAGTAATTTTTTTACATAAC